>CM031237.1:852378520-852561613 GCA_018340775.1 Taxus wallichiana var. yunnanensis
AAATTCGTCCTTCTAATGCTTTCTCATTAGCTAGACCTCCAGCGTGTGAAATACGCAAAGAAGGTAATTTGAATTTCATAGGAAGAAGCGCTTCTACGCCAAACACTAATGGAAACGGTGTGGCATTTTTAACCTCTTATATATTGTTTGATATGCCCAAAGCACGATAGAAAATTTATCATCCCAATCTTTCCTTCCAACATCACAATTTTTGTCAATTTCTGGCTCAAAATTTTGTTGAAGGCCTCAATAGTCCCATTTTCCTGAGGATGATAGGGTGTAGTCTTATGATGCGCAATCATAAATTCATCCAATAATATCTTGATTTTCTCATTCAAAAAGTGTGTGCCCCTATCACTTGTCAAAATCAATGGGCATCCATACCTTGTAAGAATATTTTCCCATAAAAACCTAGGTGATGTATCACATTTGTACAATCCTTGGTAGGTGTTGCTTCTTCCCACCTTATAAGATAATATGTGCAAGTGATGATGTAGCACGATTCAGTCCTACTGTGGCTGGAAAAATAGGACCCACAAATTCTATAGCCCATTTTTCAAATGGCTCGCACTAGGACTAGGTCTTAAAGGCATTTCATCTCATTGCCCAAGTTTTCCAAGAGTCTTGATAAAGTGATCAAACACCTTGTAATACACCTTATAATCTTTATATAGGGTCTCCCACCATAATCCAGTGAGTAGAATTTTTGTGCAATGACACAACTACATAATGCCCACCTGTAATACCACCATGAGCCTCTTCCATGATATTTGTGCGCTCATGCTCTAGTACACATCAGCACAATACTTCATCTCGGCCTTACTTGTATAGGTCACCATAGATCAACATAAAAGGTGCCGCATGAATTGAAATTTTTTTCTTCTCTAAGGATTTCATTCCCTTTGGCACCATACCCATGTGTAAAAAGAAAACAATATCCTCCAAGTCTGAAGGTGCACGATTTAACTTGTATAACTATGCATCTGGCATTGTATCTTCAATTGTTTGCATGTCCTCCCCGATTGAATCTGTGGTAAGTGGTCTAGGATAGAATTACTTTTCCCTGGTTTTACCACAACTGTGAAATCAAACTCATGGAATAAGAGCACCCATCGACATATGCACCCCTCTAAAATGGGCTTATTTACCAAGTATTTCAATGCCATGTGATCGGTATAAAATAAAAATGGTGTTGCTTGTAGGTACTATCTGAATTTATGTAACCCATAGATCATTAACAAGGCTTTGCGCTTAGTAGTTGTATAATTCTGCTCTACAGGAGTCAACTTCCTACTACAAAAATAGATAGGATGATTTATAATACCTTTTCCAGGCTGAGCTAACACTGTGCCAATGGTCATTCCGAAGAGTCCATGTGTACATGAAAGGGTTGGTCCCATGAGGGAAAATGTAGAATAGGCGTTGTAGTAAGTCTTTCCTTCAATGTCTCGAATGCGTGTTGCTGTTGTTCTCCCCAATAAAATGGCCCTTTTCCTTTTAGTAACTCTTCCAAGGGTGTGATAACCTTAGCATATCCCTTGATAAATTTTCTATAATACCCTGTGTGACCCAAGAATTTACGTACTTCACTGATTTGGTAGGCTCTTCCGGGCCTACAATAAATACAACCTTAGTTGGATCCACTAACAAGCCTTCCTTACATATGATGTGTCCCAACAGAGTGCCAAAAGGTGTACCAAACACATACTTCTTGATGTTCAAAGAGATGCTTAACTATCTACATCTTTCAAACATTAAGCGTAAATTGTCACAATGATCCTTAACAAGTCCATACACCATGTCTAATCATCCAAGTAAACCTACAAAAAGTTGTGGATGAAATCCTGGAATGCTTGAACAACTATGCACAAAAATACAATAGGTGCATTTTTCAAACCAAAAGGCATCACAATATATGTAAGACTTCCCTATTCGGTGGTGATCTCTTAATCCTCTTGTGTAATCGACTTGATGATAACCAGAGAATCCATATGTAAAAGAATAGATTTCATGACTTGCAATGCCTTCTAATATCTCCTTTGTGAAAGGTGTAGGAAAGGGATCAATCACACATTCAACATTCAGTTCTCTGTAATCCACACAAATCCTAATCCATCCATCTTTCTTTATACTAATCACCATGGGACTAACCCACTCCAATTCCTCTAGGGGCTTGATGATGCCATATTTCAACATCTTGTTAATTTCTTCCTTCACTTTTATGCGCAGTTTAGGGTTCATCTGTAGGGTCTATTCTGACCGACTGCGCACACCTTCCTTAAGCTTGATATGCATCTCTCCTAATGATTCATGCACACCTTTTAATTCATGGTATCCCTAGGAAATAAGTCCTGAAAATCTCATAGTAACTCAATGATTTTTCCACTTTAGAGTCAGACCAATAATCCCCAATTATGGCCTCCTTAGGTTCAGCATCCATTCCAATATTCAATTTCTTTGTCTTCATAGGTTCATGATATGTGCACATGTTCTTATCTGCATTGTCCAAAACCTCGTGCATCCCTGTTGAATGATCTATATCCAAATTTTCTACTTCTTCATCATCCACTATGTAGACCATCTTTCCTTTTTCTTTCTTAAAGCAAGAACACTAAAGTAACATGGTGTCTATCTCTTCTTCTTCATCAAAGGACACTCCTGATTCTGTCTCACCAAATAAATCTTGAATGATTTCTTCCACCTTTGCACTGTCTCCCATAGTTAAGCATTTTATAACCCTTAATGCCTCTTCTACGGGAGGTTTAGTAGAGAAGTAGTCAAAAGTATGGACCATTCCTACAATCAAATCCTACCAATTTCCAGTCTCTCTATGTAGCTCTGCATATACATACCAAGCGCATGCGCAGCCTTATAAAGTGGAATAAAATTTGTGCACCAAGAGTGAAGGTGGTAAAGCTTTCTACCCCTCTATCCAGATTATCTCACACTATTGAGTGTTGACAGGTTGATAAACATGATAGGTGTAGATTTGGGTAGGTGTGTTGCTCCTAAAAAGCGAAGCGAAAGAGAAATCCTGACTTCATTCCATTCTAGAAGATTATCCATGTGAACCACCCACCAGTGCGTTGTCATCCCGCATAGGGTATATTCTAACATATTTCTTCTCTCAATTTGTTTTGTCCAATGTGCCTCCATGACATGTAGAAATATCCTAGGGTCTTCTTCCCTAGTGTACCGAGGTACAAATTTGTGACCTATCCTCCTAATACAATGAGGTCTAATTCTCCATGAAAATGTGCTTCTTACTTCATGCCCTACCAACTCATAAGTACCATGGCCCAATTATCGCAAGTAATACTCATAGTGTCACTAATAGACTGTGCATCTTCCCACTAAAGGATGCCATCCTTAGATATCTCAAGGACCTCTGGGTCTCAAATGACGTGCACATAAGTCATATTTAGATATTCCTCCCTCAAAGGCTCAACATAAGGCGCAAATTTCCCATATGTTAAAGGGATAATAACTCTTTCCTTTATGTTCTTAAAACTAATATATCCTTTGTTGAACCGTAAATCAACATTATTTACATAACACCAAGGACACCCAAAAAGATAGGAAATTATCTCGCTTCTGCAAGCACTAAAACCTCAACATCCCTAGTGAACTTGGCCCCTTGTATAGTAATGGATGCATCTTTTAAAACTCCGATGGGAGTGGCCTTAGTCCGATTAGCCATAAATAGCACATTAGAAGATGGCTGTAATGGAGGTCTCCCCATCTATACCCATGCATCTAAAGTAATAACATTGACTTTCATGCCTATGTCAATCAATATATTGCTCAAAATCCATCCATCCATAACAACATTCGAAGTGATCTCCTTTTCGTAATCTACGCTATCGGGTAAATATTTACATGTAGGATCTGCCGTCCATTATCATTACCTATGCACGTAGAGTGTTTCCCTTTAGCCAATTTCCTAACAATGAAATGATATTCCCCTGGCATAATATTTTGCACACCTCCTTCAAGTTATCAACATCAAATTAGACCGTCTCTGCTTTACCTTTTTCTGCTCCATCTTTCGTGATTGCTCTTTTAAAATTTTATTTCACCATGAATATTTTTGAGTACCTCCATGGTTTTTGATAAACCTCCTTCGATGATTAGAATGGTAGTCTTGTGCATGTAAAACCTCCTCCTTAGTCATGGTAAGGCTTGTTGTAATGCTTCTTTGGCACGCACCACTTCAGCATGTGTAGTAATCTTTTTTGTAATACTTAGGTTCGGTGTCAACTTTGGCATCCACTGATTTTCCATAGCACGTTGTATCCTAACCATCCCTATGCCTTTGTTCGATATTTATGTTGCTTACTAATATTCTCATATAAGTCTGGGAATTCCTCTAGATATGATTCTTCCCACTGGAAGGAACATGTAATATTTGCAGGGACATTCATGCCTTTAGTGGTCGGGAGATTTGGATGTAAATGTATGTCTGGAAGGAAACTCACCTCGTCCACCACCATGGCCTCGGCCTCCGAATATACCATGGTATCCGTGACCTCTTCCACGACCTCCTTCAAATCACCCATCATTTTGATCATAGCGCTTGATTGTGATCCCGATCCTAGTGCTCATTCTTAACTTTAGAGTTATCTGATACGCCTATCTATCGCACACCAATATCTATAGCATCATGGATCTAACCGATCAATCTATAGTCCTTTGTATCATGAGTCATGGACTAGAAAATCTCACAATAGCATGTGATACATTCTTCCTTATTGTACATCGTAATAATGGGCAACGGCTAGCATCATGGTTCAAGTGACATATTTCACAGTCTAGCAGTAATGAATGCATTGATCTGCGGGGACAACTATCCTTGGTGTGCCCTTCCACTTCACAATTTGTACACCAAATCCTAGTGTGCATCTCATGTGTCAAATTTGTCGATAGTTTCTCCAACTGCTTTTCCATAGCTGTAATTTGTGCTTCCAAGAATGGGCTGACTCCAGTGTCTATACTCCTGACTACCTCAGCTCACAAATTTGCTTCAAGTGCTTCACCGGATCAATGTATGTCTTATGTGATAGTGCCCTTCTAAAAGGTGTGATCAGACCTCCAACAAACCATTGTGCATGTTGGATTGCATGAATATCATAAGAAAGTTTAGACAATAGTGTCTTGAAATAGGCATCATACTTCCAGACACTCTCAGTAGTGCCTTGCTTAATATCTTTGAGCACACTTATACTCTTCTGTTTAAATTCAAAGATATAGAACTCCTTTTAGAAAGCATCTTTTAATGTTGCATAATGTAGATGCAAGTTTGATTAGGGTCAAAATTCATGTACCAACTATGTTCGCATCCTTGTAATGTAGTTACAAATTGACTTTCCCTGTGCTTTCGAAGCCGTAATTCCTTTCACACACCACAATATCTCACACATGTGAATGTGCTCAGCAACATCTTCTATGACCCTATACTCTAGAAGATGAGAGATATCTCCATGAAAATATTCTGGAATTGGTGTGGACCTTAACCACCGACCCGAGAACCTCTTGTGTTACCTCTTCCTCCAAAACCACCGAGATCCACTAGAACTATAACCACATATACCTCTCAATCCTCCACCTATAACCAGAAGTAGACTAGAAGATGTACTTTCCTATGTCCCAAGTAGTATTGAATTGAACCCCTACGGTCTGCAAGGTGGTACCACTCCCAGAAGTGAGTCCAAAATTTTGTGCACTCACATTCTTTATGGATGATGTGCCTAAAAAGGTACCTCAAACAACAACGAAGACGTTTTTCCTACCATCAATGTGCTTTCTATCGACTTATTCTTGTTCTCCTACTACCTAAATTAGCTTGTTGAATACTTGTTGTACTAGATCTTTGGAAAACTAAGCGCGAGGGCTAGGTTGCTAGGTAGGTTCGAGATGTGCACCCCATGCCCTAGGTCATCTCTCTTTGGTGTACTTCCTTGTGAGGCCAAGGAGGGTTCCATGCCATGCTTGCCCAAATGGGAGCGTTCTAATGCTCTTTCTCCACACCTCCTATGTGAGCTCCAAATCCTTCATGATCCATATCTCTCCTCAACGTCATCCCCTGTGCAATGTCACGCTACTTCTCTATCTCCCTCTCGTGTGCCTCATTGAACTTAAGCCACCTTTCTTCTCTCTACCTTGCTGCCGCTAAGTACCTCATCTTTCACCAATCTTTCTCCTACCCCCTCGTGTGGTGAGGTTTAGCTAGCCATCAGTTTTTATTCCAAGTTCAGGGTTACCATCAAAATCTTGATTTCCAATGGAATTCCTTGCAAATAGGTTCCCCTAGGATAACGTAAAAACTAAAACTCGGTGACCTCGGGAAAGAATACATAGAAATTAAGTACTCTAGAATATAGCTATTCAAGATGCCACGGAACCAAGTATCCACAATGCATGTCTAAATCAAATCAACATCATAGAGGGCCTAAAATTATTCCTATGTCTAAAGAAGTGTGTCATACCTCCAGTTTAGTTTAGATGCATAAGCAACCAACCACTCGTACAGTTCTATTGGGAAGATAACAAAGAATCTCTCATACAAAAATTCATATAGAAATTTTTCCACCCACGTGCATGCATCAAACTCGAGATCCAGTTTTGAATCTTCATGTGTACTCTTCTTATGGATATTTTATCCACTCTTCAACACTTGTTAGGGTCAACCAAGTAAGTATTCATCATGCAAACCATCCTGAAAACAACTAAAAAAGGTCCGACAATGCAACTAATGATGCAACCTAGAATTTACCAAGAATAACCTAGGCATGTTGACACATCACTCAGCCTAGACTGAGCACTCACCCGAAGCACGTAAAGGTACCAGGACCCTCCTTAGAGTTGCTTGTGCAAGATGTGAACATGATGAAGATATAATGCATTCAGATCCATAAACAACAAAAAAATTCCACAAAACATATTCTAGATCTAGATATTAAATAATCATG
The DNA here is from genome assembly GCA_018340775.1 of Taxus wallichiana var. yunnanensis. Classification (NCBI taxonomy): domain Eukaryota; kingdom Viridiplantae; phylum Streptophyta; class Pinopsida; order Cupressales; family Taxaceae; genus Taxus; species Taxus wallichiana. The sequence continues at coordinate 852,385,489 of CM031237.1, forward strand.
AACCAAATGATAAACATATGAAATTAAACATGTAATAACAAGTTAAATTCATGCTTAACACCATTCTTCCTCCAATACGCTCCATTATATTAAACACAATAAATACAAAAGCTTCTTACAATAAATAGTAACATAAGTTTATGCACACATCAAATATGGTAGCATAACTCCACAATAGTTCATCATCTACATATCTCCATATATCTCTCAAACTACATAGTATAATCCATATTTATAAGGGTTGGGACTTTCCCTTAACCGCTTACACAATTCCCAAAATAGGTCGCATACTGGAAATAGCCATGTGCCTTTACAATAATATGCATACATGTAAGTGCACTAATAATAGATCTCTTATAGTTAACTGGCAGTAGTAATTCTATTATTAAATCAAACTCATGCAAAGCGCTTAGTAGATGCTCTTCCAAAAATAGCATTTGTGTTTCATGCAAGTCTTCATCTAGTTTGTGTATCACACGCTATCTCCAAAAATAGCCCATAATCATGAAAATGGCTAAGTCCCAAATCAGTCCTTGTCTTTCGTGCGTGTTTCCTTCCCTATCCTTCCGCACCTTCAAATATGCCTTGCTCCCACACGTGAATCTTTTGGGTGTTCCTTCCTTAGTGTCATACTCTTGTCGATCAACAACATTTTATGATAAGAATGCTTTTCAACACTTCATATTGGCTGCAAAAAACTTGAAAAGTATAATTAATATCAATAAAATATAGGTCACAAATGTTCGGATAAGAATGCGTTAGAATGATCACTATGTGCACCGATCTTATCACACGATAGGGAAAGTATAAATATCACACAAGTATATCTTACAATAATAATAATGTGCATATGCTTTAATTGTGAGTTGTGAATTTCCCATTCACAATCCCCCACTCTATTTTCTTGTAATAATTAATTCCCGAAAGTGTAAACATGGTAGCTTTATAATTTGATTGTAATTTTGATTACAAAGCCACCGAAGATGGAAGGAGAGGCCAAATGAAAATAAATATGTTATATTGTAATGAAACATGACAAAAGCCTGAGATACAAGGTAATATTGTATTATAATGAAACTACTTTTGCTAGACAAAATAATTGATAAAGTGTGATTTTATTTGTGTGTTTCACAAAACGATAGCTCAAGAGTGTGGGCATAAAAGGATAGCTAAAGAGTGTGGGAGATGAGGCTGAGTAGATGTCAATTTTGCTAAGGTTTCAACTACAAATATATACTACTAAAGAGTTGGAATATGAAGAAAAATCACCCTAAGGATGGATAAGATTAAGGTGGTATTAAGAGACACACGACATGTGCACAGAGAAGTATATTAAGTAGAAAAGATAGCTTGGGAAGAAAAGGAGCATGGATGGGAAACAAGGAGAACCTACTATGTATGTTAGAAAAAAACTTAGAGGAGATATAAATCATTTATATATGTCATTAAAAAAATTCTTGTAAACCCTAAAGCCTATTAAGGTAGAATTAAAACTACTTAACCTATAAATATCAACAAAAAAATTGTAGTTCCTATACCCATGTCTAAATTAATAACAAAATGAAGTTGCATAATTTTTTACAATCCTTTACTGATTCTATAAAATCCATAATGTTAAGCCCCGAATTGCACGTTAAAACCATATCTTAAAGGAAATCCCTAACCACAAACCTCATGTAATGGCATATGGATTTTTTTGGTGGCAAGAAACCCTTGGTAAAGGCTGGGAGTATGATGGTGAATGTGAAAAAAGTAGGTTTTACACCTTGAAATCAAGTTGGGATTTTTTTTAAATGACATATGCCAATGATCACCTATTATTTTTTGACAATATGCCATGTACATCTGGTGTCATACCCAAATGGTTTCCCTACCATTTATATTATCAAGAATACACCTTCAACATAATTAGTCAATAGTTTTATAATGAAACTCAATACGATTTCTTACATTGTTGAATGAAAATTTCTCTCCAGTATACAAAATATAAAACCATCAAAATGTAAAGTGTAATGTCCATGTCTGAAAAAAAATTGTTATTTTCTTAATTTAGGATCTGATGTACTTGCTCTAGGCTAAAGCGGTTGATTTATTGCCAATTCAGATTTAGAATTTGTGAACAAAAGAATAAGTATCCCAATATATAAAAAATTGTTAAATTTCAAGCATGTTGGATCTATACGGAATCCTAAAGAGATTTAACTGAGCAAGCTTGCAAGCTCACTAACCTCATATTTCCACCCGCTATTAACACTAGTTGCTTTATAAGCATATAGTTCCACTTTGTTTTTTAGAAAAAGTAAAACAATAATGTTATATCATTTGATGGTGAAAGAGGGAAAATACATTATAGATAAATGAAAAATCAAACACATGACCTCAACTACCATATCTAATAATCTTAGCTAAACTTAATAGTATTAGTTTCATTTATAATTGTATAAGTATTGCTACATAATTAACCTCGTAAACCCATATTAAACCTGTAACAACATGCGGGGGTTGTTCATTGGAGTATTTTCGCTTAAAACCCACACCATCTCAAAAAAATGTTAAAAAATAATTAGAAAAGAAAAAACCATGGACTTGGTGTTTTATTGTTTTATATTTTGTAAATTTTAAAAGTGTAAAATTGGTAAACCAATGGGTAGTTATTTTTGTAAAATTATTTTTTTTTGTTGTTAAGAGGCACATTATCAATTGACATATGGAACTGCCATGGTTTGTCTCAAAGTGCAAGGTGTGTGTTTTACAAAAAAATAGCCACACTTATGTCAACTGTCAATCCCCATGCATCGTTAGTTTTATACTATTATGTGGTTAATTTACAACAAATGCCACTGGTATCCACCATCACGTTTCTATGGGTGTGCATGGAAAACCATTTATATAATCCAACATTGAGTATGAGCATTCAATCTTTTATCCCTAGTCAAAAATCATGGCACACATTTCTCTTCTCATTGTTTTTTCCCTTGCTATATTATCATCCTTCGGGATTGTTCACTCTACGTTTATTGAAAGAGAAACATACATACCTTCTGAAAGAAAAATTAAAGGTTTGGAGGACACAATCCATATGTGTTTGAAAGACAGAGCTTCCGAACAAGGATGGGCTCTAGAGACCCTGAAGTCATGGTTTTATAGCAATATGAACTTTTGATGTTAGAGTAGGTATTTACCTTAGCTCATGTTCACCTAGGTACTTTATTTACCTTTATTGTATTTATCCTCACCCAATTATGTGTGTGGATATTTCTTTTATCTTATTTAGATATTAGGAAAATATTATTTATTTGTTAGGTATAGTTTTTCCTTCATCTATGGTATTGACTAAATCTTTGATGACTAGTTCTTTTCTTGATCTATGGTATTGACTAGATCTTTGATGACTAGTTCTTTCCTTGATCTATGGTATTGACTAGATATTTGATGACTAGTTCTTTCCTAAATCTATGGTCTTGACTAGTTCTTTGATGGCTATTTTTTCCTTGATTCGGGATTGATCTATGACCTTGATTGGTTCTTAGATTGTTATTCCTTTCCTTTATAAGCGAGGCCCATTCTCATTGTATTTCATTGAGTTCCATAATAATATATGATATTGTTACTCATTTGTTTGCAAAGATTTTATGTAAATTTATTTTGGTGAATTACTTTCATCTTATTTATTGTGGTGTTTGATTATCATCTGATTTCTTGGCTTAATCTTGACATCCATCTCGTAAGTTTCGTTTTTGCAAACATTTTTTTGTATATTCATATATTCAAGATTTGTAGAGAAAAAATCCTTAGCCCCCTGGACATATGAGGGCTTAAGCTTGTGATTCCTACTAGTAGGTGCTTAACTTCAACCCCCTTTCATTTTTATTTGTGTGGTAAAGGCAAGAGAATTTTATTTTGTTTTAGTGGCAACTATGATAAATAACAGAGTATAAACTTGTAAATCTTGTATATTTTAATCGCAACTCGGTTTTGAGTGCCTTTTTTGTAGAAGTGCTTGTTTTTGTGCTCTTTCCTTGGAAATATTTATTTTGAGAATCACACTATAATTTTAAACTGTCATATTGTAACATGCACTCATTATAAAGTGTCATATTGGCGAGACATTCTGTTGGTGCTTAGAATTATCTCGCCCCATTTGTGCCTTTGAAAAATTATTCATTCACGACCTTTGTCATTATCTCCTTCCCCATATTGAGCTTGGTTGGTTTTATTGCCATTTTTAATTTGTTCTGGGTCAAGGATCATGTGTGGGTCTGTATTTGTCTCATGGTTCCTTTGTTCCTATGAAAAACTCTATATTTTGAGTCTCCGTGCTTTGTTCCTTCAAAACTCACGTTTTCCCATTTCCTCCATTTTCCACAGTCAAGATCTGCTATCCCTACCATTTTTTCCCTAAATACTCGAGGAGAAATGAGTTAATGTGTCCCTAAGGATCGTGTTTGAGCCTTGCAATAGTCTAAATTCTCTATCCTTGAAGAAAACCTCATTTTCTAGCTCGAATGGATGTTTCTCTATGTTTTATGGTTTGATGGGCATTTCTCTCGGTCAAATTTGCATCATTTAGTCGACAGGGAAACGTGGCACCTCTTGGTTAGATGCGGATCAGCTTAATACTTGAAAATCCTATAAAAATCCTCAACTTTAAAATGTGTCCACGTGGAGGAACGACACTCGTTTGAGAATCAAATTTTTGGTTTGGCTTTGAAGTAGCACAGGAGGACACATGGAGGGTTGGCTAGGAAAGAGACATTTGTAGGCTTCCACTAGGTTTCAGATACTTAGACAAATTTCAAAAGGTTTTCAAGAAGTCCAGGACACATGGAGGAACGGCACTCATTTGAAGATCTACTTTTGGGCTTTGCCTTGGAGTAGCGCCAGGAGGACACGTGGAGGCTTCCACTGCTTGGCCCGGACTTAGAAAAATTTTATGCAAATGGATACAATTTGGCGAGAACAAGACACATGGCGAGCTCGCGCTCATTCAGGGTCTCTGCTTTGGGTGCCATCTTGAAGTTGCACCATGGAGACACATGGAGGAACCACGCATGTTCGGGGACCGACCCTTGAGTTTCATTCTAAAGAAGCACCAGGCTGACATGTGGAGGCCTCTGCTCACTTTGCATTTTACTTAGAATTTTCAACGGCCAAAAGGAGATTACCTCGAAGCATGACATGTGGCACCTTCGCTGAACTTCAAGCATTCAGACAGACCTCACCAGAAGCAGGACACGTGGTGAGCCCATGCTTGTTCAAAGTATCAAAATTTTGGGACCATCTCAAGGAGCGCCGTGGTGACATGTGGCAATTTGAAAATTCATAAGGGGGGGAAGTGGACCATTGGAGGAAATTCAAACTTTTCACCTCTTTGCTTCATAAAGGTTAAAATAGAAAATGGCCCGCGAGCCGATGGAAAATAGTAAATGTTTTGCCTCAATCAGCGGCGAAAAATGCGGACCGTGGAGGAAAATTGAAAAAAAATCCTTTTGAGAAAAACGAGTTGAAAGTAAAAGGGGAAGTGTAGTTCCACTGGGACCCACATTGGGACATGTGTCAAAATTATTTCTCAAGGGTGGAGTTGTGGGAAAAAATTGGAAATTTTCTTTTTCCAAAAGAGAGTCAAATGGCATAATTTCTTTGCATTTCTTTTGAGGCCCAACTCAGGACACGTGTCAGGCCCATCTTTCAGAAGCGGAGGTGCGAAGCAAAATGGGAAATTTTTACATTTTTTCAAAAGGGTTAGAAAAGGTCAAAGGAAGCCCCCGAGCCTATTTTTGCATCTTCCATGTGGACGGCCCACATTCAAAATCAAAGATCAATGGCTGCTAAGCGTCTAAATCTGATTTTCCCCATTTTTTATAAAACTCCTAGGAGTGCGAGTCTTCATGATTTCTTTCTATTTTTACATGCCAAACAAAGGAGTGAGTTAATTTTGATATCTAGGGTTTGGTAGGAGGGATCTGGAGACATCTTTCGCCATTAAAGCGGTTTGACTCTTGGGCCTAATCGGTTTTTATTTTTCTTCTCTTGAGCATACAAGGGGTCAGATTTGATTGATATGGGGTGGAAGTGGTTGGTGAATGGATGGAGGTGTGTTTTTCCCAAGAAAAGAGTTGAATGTGGGAAGAAATCGAAGAGATTTTCCCTCGAGCACCTGGAGACTTTTACAGATCTGATTCTGCGAATCACGAAAGAATCATGGCGAAAGCATTGGTGCATTTAAATTTTTTGTCTTTTTGGAGGAAGGGGCTCTGTTGGAAATGTTATAAATGGAATGAATTCATCATGAAAATGGTTGGGAGTTTTGGAAAGATCAGGACTAATTTTCTCCAATAGAAAAATCTTAACAGAGCCCATCCATTTTGAGAAGCCATCTAGAGAAGCCTGTATATCTCTCTTTGTGTCAAATTTGATCATGTCAAGGTGGTTGCAAGTGTATAACCATTGACAAGATTTGAGATTGTTCTGGAAACTTTCCTTGTTGATAAATTTGATCAAACTTTGAGTTATTTTGTGTCAATCTTGAGTAAAGTGTATTTATTTCATCTTTGAATGCATGCAAGTAGTTTTTCTTGTTTTTGTTGCAATCTTGTACAAAAATCTAGTCCAATCACATAGGTCTCAGTCCTTTTGATAGTTTAGTGGCATCAAAAATTTCATTTCTCAGAAGAGCCTTCATCTGGGAATGGGATAAATGGTTTAAAATCACTTTTCTTTCATTTTGTTGATAGAGATTATCTATAAGCCTCTAGGTGTATCTCAGGCATGATTTGGTATAAAATTGGTGCTTTATTGGGTCCTCGACTCGAGCCTTCATAATGAGAATCCACGGGTTGTGTGAAAGAGTGCTGATCTGGGCCTCCATTGGAGCACATATTCTAGTTAAGGAAATAGTTTAACTTTTTATCACATTTTGTTGATTGAATCTTTCCATTTTACATAAGCTCTCAAGGATCTGGTGAGTCAAGTTCATCATGTCTCCCCTCCCACCAAAAATATATTTAAACAACTAATCCTACCCATACTACCCCTATTTTTGCTTTGTATACCCACCCAAGACTAAAATCCTTTTACTAAAGTATGTAGAACAGATCAGGGTCTCAAATGTCTTTAGTAACCTTTGCCTTGTTGTGAAGATATCTCCATGATCTGGAAGTGACAACTCGTGAGAGTCAGATGTGGTGTGTTGATCATATTTTCCCCAAGGCCTTCTCCACAAAATTTATGCAAAAGAAAGGTACATGTATCTCCTTTCAAATAACAGAGGTTACAAAATAGGTTCTCTTACCTTGGTTGAAAGGCACAACCTAAAATAGTTAGGATAAGATCATATCCTTTTGAGGTGCTATCCATCTCTCCACAAATCCAAGTAACAAAGGGACAACTAGATTTCTCCCCGGCTACAAAATGACATACATTTATGATCTATCTGCCTCTAAGCTCCCTGTTGAATCTGTGTTGCTGCTTGGCTTGAAAAGGAGAACAAATTTGGGTACCATCACATTCACAGTGGTATTGTTTCCCATATTCCACATGTTAAGTGGAATTCTCACCATGACATTGGTTTTCGAGAAGGTACTTCATTGGGATCACACATTGACAAAGATCCTATTTTTTTTTGCTCGACTCTTTTCGAGGATCATGAGAAACACATGAGTTCTACACCTTCACTCAGGATTGAGAAACTTGAGATTTCATTTCTCAAACATGATCAACCTGACACACATTATGATGTTGCTTTGCATGAACCCATTGTGCATTTTACACCAAGTCATATGCATGAATATTCTTCATCCATCCATGTCGATTTGGGGTGGATATCGATCACTCATATGGCGTTGACATAGGAATTCATTGAGATGAATCTACGGTGTGGCTCCTCTACCATTCGGCCTCTTTCTCCACTTTTTATACCTTACGCATTGTAATGCTCCTTCTTTTGAGAATTTTCTTTAGCAGTGTAGTGTATCTCTCTTGTTTGTTGAGAGGTTTTGTATCTATATTTCGACACTTTTGGCATGTTGACAGTCTCTCTTGTGGGGGGATATTTTGGTGAAGCCCAGTGTTAGTTTATTAGTGCTCGAGTAGTTTTTTTGATAATTCATACAAATTTGTAGCATCACTCCACCCATTCAGCAAGTATGGGAGGGTGTGGTGTTGATCTGGGGTAAGTGCACCAAGTTGGGGGGCCAAAAGGGGGTCTTAAGTGGACACATTTTACGGAAAAAAACTTCAACTTGTACAAATTTTTCGAAATAGTTACACTCAAAATTAGAAGATTTTGTAGAAATATGAATCGTAGCATTTTGAGTCTAGTTTCTAAGCTACTAAATTTTATTGAAAATGGAAAGTTTAAGTGGGTCAAACAACTAAAATACCAAAATATGCTCCTTTTTGTTAAAAACATAATAGAGTGACTTTCGTGCCCCCACCATTTTTGAGCACCATTTGGTATTTTGAAAACCTTTTGGTAGAAAGATAGCTAGGAGCATCTAGTTTGGGCTCCATTTTTAAAAGATTTTTTTAGTGAATATTTTTTTATTTATGATTTTTCTAGTACAAAAATTTTATGTTTTGAAAAATAATGGAGCTCAACCATGCCTTTACTGAACTACCTTAAAAATATCAAAAATTAGATTTTTTTTTGAAATGTATAGAATTATGCCTAGTTTGGGCTAGTATAATTTATTTTTAATTTCGATCACCCAAAAAAAAGATACACCATGAAAGATAGACATATTTACACTTCAAAAAATAGCTATAAAAAGGCATAGTTAGAAAATAAATAATATGGATATCTTATATTAGTCAGAAAATTTGGAAAATTATATTTTAAGAAAGAAGAGACTCTGCTCTACGTCATGGTATAATTTTTTAAAATGGATCGATTGTTTTATTTTGATTTCTCATAGAGGAAGTGTCATTTTTACATTTTCTTGTAAAAACTTGTTGTTTGTTGTGTTTGTGCAGGTCCATGCCTTAAGCTTAGGGATCAAAGCGGATCTCAAGCCTTGAGGCATGGCTTGGGAAAAGAAAACCAAAAACATGTATGCATTTTGGTTTTTTTAATATCTTGTGGCCCCCAACGTCCCTTTCACCTCTTTCACGGAAGTGCAAACATTACATTTTGTGTACGCAATATTCTCTACATTCTTGCACGAATTTTTAGTATTTCATTTTGTCCCCTACCCCACTAGTTGATCTTTTCTAATCATGGGCGATAAATGTCGAGCTAAGGACAAGAGGAAATTCAAGAATAAGACACTGGAGCAATTGGAAGAGAAGAGAATAAATAAATTGAAGAGAATGCAAAAAATTCGAGCAGGGCAAGGTACATCCGCTATATCAAATGTAGTTAATGTATTAGAAAATTGGGATGAAATACATAATGAAAATGTAGAGAATAATGATATTGCAATGAATAATGATATTGAATTGAATGATAATGTTGGTATGGATGAAGAAATTGATATGAATCCAATTGTTGAACCCTTACTTGAGAATCCAAATGTTAACCTTGAAATTTGTATGAAAACATTGAATGAAGAAAGTAACCTTGTAAACGAATCTTCACCTCTAAGAACACCTCCTTCCATTTTGCGAAGAAAACCAATTCACTTAATTGAAATTGATGAAAACATTATAAAACCAATGCCTAACAAAATGTCCGAAAGAAATGCGAGAAGAAAATCTAGTGGAATTTGGGATAATTACTTTGATAATTTAAATGACGCACAAAGATGTCAATTATTTGTTTCATTGATGAATTTAATTAAGATGATACCTACAATGAAGACCCTAGGGTTAGGAACATCTAATATTTTTTATCAAAATGCGTCAATTGTTGAAAACATACATAAAGCATACCAAGCTATAGGTGGAAAAAGATACACCGAAGATAGTAATGCTACCACGACATGCACTAACTAATTGTATAGTAAGTGATAAAAGCAGTTAATAAGCGTTTGATTAGAAAAAAAAATAGTGCTTTAAAGCTAACGAGAAAAACACTAATGAAAGTAATAGAGAGACGCAAACATCTTGAGTCGATCAATAACACTAACTATTGGAATTTCTCTAGCAAACTTCCACGAAAATACAAGAATACATCTAATATTATAAAATAATTAATTGTAAAATTTTGTTTTGAGAACACAAGGGTGTCACCAAATAGAAGAGATACGGAAAAAAAATAATTGGTTCTCGTAATCATGAATCGTGTGCAAAACATTTCTTAGATATGACTCAAACAAAAATGTTCTCTAAGTTTAAAAATGAAAATCCACAAATTAACATTAGTCAAAGATTCTTTGAAATGAACAAACCCTTTTATGTGAAAATCAATCACTCACGTACCACTTTTTGTTGCAGGCATCATGTTGAATTTTCAATGCATTATGATGTTTTTTGTCAAATACGTAGTGTTTTGCATACTGACATCATGTTGCAAGAGTGTGGAATAAATTTCCCACAAAAATCTTCAAGGGAATTTATTCCGACAATATTTTGTGAAAAATCAACAAGACAATTTTTTTATAACAAAGCATGTTTGGATGGAACGTGCAATGTATGCAGTGGCTTGCCAAATCTGAAAAGTTATATCCATGAGGAGAGTACATCTTCAATAGAAAAATAATTGGTTGATTTCACCAAATATAAATCGATGGCATATCAATTAAAAGATGGAAAAGAATCTAAGAGGTGTGAGCTTGTTACAAAACAATTACCTGTATTAGAATATATGGTCAAATTCAGAGAGGAAATTTTTTATGAGTATGAAAGGAACACACATAGAGCTCGATGGTTGGATGAACAATTCAAGTTAAGTAAGTACAAATTCCCACTTGGTACTATTGTTTTAGTAGTTGACTTCGCAGAGAATTACACATTGCAGCCACAAATGGAGGTTCAGTCTCAATATTATAACTCAGTGCAAGTTTCTATTTTCGTGCATATAACATTCATGCACTCTCCTAAAAGCACTAAGCAAGACCGAAAAATATTGAGAGAGTATCATTTCTACATCAGTGATGATCGGACACATTTTATAGAATATGTACAAGGGTGTTTCTAGGTGTTTTATGCGAACTTGAATGAGAGGAACATTAGTTTCGATCAACATTATATTTGATTGGACAACCGCACATCACAATTCAAAAATGCACGGATGTTTTATTGCCTATGTATGATGCACAAAGAAACAAATGTACAACATATCTCGAGTTTTTCTTGAGGAAAGGCGTGAAAAAGGAAGCATGATGGTGCAGAGCATGTGTGAAAAGAGAACTTGCAAGAGAAGAGTTAAAGTTCAAGGATGGTGCTAAATTTATAGATGCAAAAAGCATTGTTGATTGGTGTGTCAAGAATATGGGCCATGAATCTCAAGAGAGATCAACGGTTCGTAGATATTTTTGGTTGATAGAGCAACAACATCTGACAAACTTTGAAGATTATATGACAGTTGCAGGATCAAGTGATATGCACTCATTCCGTAGTTCAGATGCAAATGCTTGGACTATTTATACTAGGTGCATGACATGTTTTTGTATATCATGCATTGATTTTGTGTGGAATGAATGTGAGTCACAGCAGTGGGTGGATGAGTGGACTTGTAGACCTCTAATTCCACTCGACACACATCAAGTTCCACGAGCATTACAACTTGCAAGGTTTTCAGATCAAATGATAACATCACCTGACTTTGACCAAGTCTCTGATTTAGTGCAAAAAGGTACATACATATATGTACATGCCATGTTTTAGATTTATAAATTATTAAATGGTCAACTCTTAATGTATTTATAAATTGACTGAACAATTTTACTTTGTGATACATAGGGCACATTTTTGTCAGTTATTGTGACGGAATTTAACGAAGAGGGAATAGACTACTTCTTATCTCATTGTGTAGAGGAGAAAAAAATTTTACTTCCATAGTCATTAATGGTGAAGACCTTGAGTATCCCACTAGATTAGTGGTAGTCACTGGAACTTGGCTCCGACGATATCCTATCAAAAAATCAAACATTTAGTTGTTTGAAGAATATAAAGTACATCGGAAGATACTTCACTATTCACATTTGGTCCTTGCAACAAATATTAAATTAATCAAATATCAAGGTCGGCCATCAAACAAAAATCTATGGAAGGTTCATGAATCAGATCATGAAGCAATTCTTGCTCTTTGTCGAAAATAGAGTTGATTATTGTGGTTCATTGGATTGAATTCGCAAAGGTATGTTCTTCATGAATTTAATTTGAATATTTACTTGAATGATTTTTTTAAAATTTTGTATGATTTAAAATTCTATTTAATTACTTACTAACATGTTTATGTAGGTTAGTGGTGCCAAAAAAGATTCCACCTTCACATGGTTTGCACTTTGTCGATAGAGAATTTATTATTATCGAAGCCAAGTGAAGCTAAGAAAAATTAAATATTAGAATGGAACCAAAAAAATCCTCCACTAGCATTCACTAGGCAAGTTAGATGTGTTGGCATAGTTGGTTTGGTCTCTACGAGCTTGTTTGCAAAGTACTGACCTCACAGTAGGACGTCTGACTTAGAACTGCAATATTTCTCACATTTGCAAACAATAGGACAACGAGAGAACCGGATAGAGAGGGAGAAAACCATGAGAGGTTTTCATAGAGGGCCCTAATGTGGAGCTCCCGGATATGCCGAGATGTCTCTAGGTGCCACAGATTCTGAGAAATCACCCGTCGAAGATATGGCATGTTTGGGCCTCAGGGCTCTTAAGCAACTACGCACGGACGGGGTAGCCCAAGAGCACGGGGAGCATAGGGAACAAAAATTAAGCCTCCATTAGTATTCACCAGCCCATTTGGATGTGTTGGCGTAGTTGGTTTGGTCCCATGAGCTTTCGTTTGTAAAGTATAGCCTCTAGTAGACCTATCTTGACTCTCATTGCACTATTTCTCGCGTTTGCAAATAATAAGACAATGAGAGAACCGGATGGAGAGGGAGAAAACCACGAGATAATTTCGTAGACGGCTGTAATTTGGAGCTCTCAAATCTAATGAGATATCTCTAGTTGCCACGGGGTCGAGAAATCACTGTCGAAGAAGATATGGCGTGTTTGGGCCTCGGGGCTCTTAAGCAACTACGTCCAGGCGAGGTAGCGAGAGCACGGAGAGTGTAGGGAACCAAAAATAAGCCTCCAATAGTGTTCAATAGGCCATTTGGATGTGTTGGCGTAGTTGGTTTGGTCCCGCGAGCTTCCATTTTCAAAGTCTGACCTTTGGCGAGACGTCTGTTGACTCAAAGTGCACTATTTCTTGTGTTTGCAAACAATAGGACAGCGAGAGAACCAGATGGAGAGGGAGAAAATTGCAAGAGGATTTTGTAGATGTCCCTGATGTGGAGCTCTCAAATTTGATGAGACATCTCTAGGTGCCACGAAGTCTGAGAAATCACCTGTCGAAGATATGGCGTGTTTGGGTCTCAGGGCTCTTAAGCAGCTACGCCCGGACAAGGTAGCCCAAGAGCACAGGGAGTGTAGGGAAATCAAATGAAGCCTCCACTAGCATTCACTGGGAAATTTGGATGTTTTGACGTAGTTGGTTCGGTCCCACGAGCTTTCGTTTGCAGTAGTAGAGCATCTAAGTCAGCGTAGTCGCTTAAGAGCCCCGAGGCCCAAACACGCCATATCTTCGACAGGTGATTTCTTAGACTCCGTGGCACCTAGAGATGTCTCATTAGAACCAATAGCTCCACCTCAAGGGATTCAATGAAATCCTCTCATAGTTTTCTTCCTTTCCATCCGGTTCTCTCGCTGTCCTATTGTTTGTAAACGTGAGAAATAGTGCAGTCTAAGTCAGTGTAGGGCTGCCAGATGTTGTACTACTACAAACGGAAGCTCATGGGACCAAAAAAACTATGCAAACACATCCAAATGTCCTATTTAACACTAGTGGAGATTCCGTTTTTTCCTTACGCTCCTCGTGCTCTCAAGCTATCCCATCTCAGGCGTAGTTGCTTAAGAGCCCTAAGGCCCAAACATGCCATATCTTCAACGGGTGATTTCTCAGACTCCGTGGTACCTAGAGATGTCTCATCAGATCTAAGAGCTCCATGTAAATTCCCTATACAAAATACTCTTGCAGTTTTCTCCCTCTCCATCCGGTTCTCTCGTTGTCCTATTGTTTGCAAACGCGAGAAATAGTGCAGTCTGAGTCAATGTAGGGCTGCCAGAGGCTGTACTTTGCAAACGGAAGCTCATGGGACCAAACCAACTACGCCAACATGTCCAAATGGCCTAGTGAATGCTATTGGAGCTTCCGTTTTGGTTCCCTATGCTCCCCGTGCTCTCGAGATACTCCATCCGGGCGTAGTCGCTTAAGAGCCCTGAGGCCCAAACACGCCATATCTTTGACGGGTGATTTCTCAAACTACGTGGCATTTAGAGATGTCTCATTTGATCCAAGAGCTCCAAGTCAGGGACCTCTATGAAATTCTCTCATGGTTTTCTCCCTCTCTATCTGGTTCTCTCGCTGTCCTATTGTTTGCAAATGCGAGAAATAGTGCAAGTATGAGTCAATGTACGTCACTAGACATTGTACTTTACAAACAGAAGCTCATGGGACCAAACCAACTATGCCAACATGTCCAAATGTCCTAGTGAACACTATTGGAGGCTTCATTTTTTCCCTACGCTCCTCGTGCTCTCGGGCTACCCCGTCCGGGCGTAGTCGCTTAAGAGCCCTGAGGCCCAAACATGCCATATCTTCGACGAGTGATTTCTCAGACTCTGTGGCACCTAGAGACATCTTGTTAGATTTGAGAGCTCTATGATAGGGCCCTCTACGAAATCCTCTCGTATTTTCTCCCTCTCCATCCATTTCTCTCGTTGTCCTATTGTTTGTAAACGTGAGAAATAGTGCAGTCTGAGAGAGTGTGCGTCCCGCGGAGGCTATACTTTGCAAACGAAAGCTCGTGGGACTGAACCAACTACACCAACACGTCCAAATAACACTGGTGAATTCTAGTGGAGGATTTTTTTAACCCTACTCTCCTTGTGCTCTCGGGCTACCTCGTCTGGGTGTAGTTGCTTAAGAGCCCTAAGGCCCAAACACATCATATCGTCGATAGGTGATTTCTCGAGACTCCATGGCACCTAAAGACATATCTTTAGAATCGAGAGCTCTATGTCAGGTCCCTCTACGAAAGTCTTTCGCAGTTTTCTCCCTTTCCATCTAGTTCTCTCGCTGTCCTATTGTTTGTAAACGTGAGAAATAGTGCAGTCTGAGTCAGTGTAGGGCTACCATATGATGTACTACTACAAACAGAAGCTCTTGGGACCGAACCAACTATGCCAACACGTCTAATGTCATGTTGAATGCTAGTGGAGGCTTTTTTTTGGTTCCCTATGCTCCCCGTGCTCTCGGGCTACCTTGTCCGGGCATAGTCGCTTAAGAGCCTTGAGGGCCAAACACGCCATATCTTCGACGGGTGATTTCACGGACTCTGTGGCACCTAGAGACATCTTGTTAGATCTGAGAGCTCTATTTCATAGCTCTCTATGAAATCCTCTCATGGTTTTCTCCCTCTCCATCTGGTTCTCTCGTTGTCCTATTGTTTACAAACGTGAGAAATAGTGAAATCTGAGTCAATGTAGGGCTACCCCGTCTAGGCGTAGTCACTTAAGAGCCCTGAATGACTAGATTGTCTTAAGAATGAATTTGATAGGGGTATGTATAAGAACACATGGGAGTTATCAATCACCTAGTAAATATTTCTTGTTTAGTTCTGGATGGGAGTCAACTGGCCTACGGCTTAGTGACCTTCCATTCATTGATAATTTATGTTATGATAAACCCATGAATGCTTTCAAAAGTGCCTTAAAAAGGATATGGCTAGTCATCAAGCCTAGTGAAGGGTGTGATGTGATTTCCAAATAACTTGAAATACCTATAGAATTAAAGGTAGTAACACGAATTGGACATGATTAGACAATAAAAAATCATTGAGTGTCTGAATCAGAATGTCATTGCATCTGGAGACATTCTCAAAATATCAAAAGATGAAAGGCATCGAATTGTTACTCTTTTGTCAAGTGTTTTAACATGGGATAAGACTACAAATCATAGAAGAATGTACTAAGTGCATGATAAGATAGAACAATGAGCAAGAAGAAGCGCAAGGTAAATACACATATACACATTGATAAATTGAATGAATAATTACTCATATTAGGTAACTCTTTATATACATACATTATATAAATATTAATTTCCAAAGTTTGATGCATATTATACATTGAAAATGCTAGTACATGTACATCACCAATAAATGAAAAAATAATCCATAATGTCTTAAATATTGTCAAGTGCACATCATATTAGATTCATGCGAAAATAATCTCAGAAATGTAAGGTCTCATACAAAATTATCAAGTTCCAAATAGTATTTTAATGTGCATAATAAATACAAAAATGCCCAAATAGGTCATATACCATCAATTTCAAATGCCATATAGGCTTACATACAATGCCATGCACATAGGCATACAAAAGTAATGTCATGTAGGACATATATATTTCCTACTCATCAAAATCTATCCCACTCTTGGCCTTGATCAAAGAAGGCCCTCCCTTAGGTGAAGATGGAGATCTATGAGATGAATTTAGATCTTGAGCCCATACTTTGAGTCCTCTTCCGTTGAATACTTTTGTAGATGAGCCTATAAATGTGCAAACAATAATTTTTGTCAAACTGAATTTATATATGTTTTCAACATGTATTTAAGACAATGCTAGAATGAAAGTATTTACATAAATACACAAACTTACCAAAAGTTGTCGATCACGCTGAATTTTCATCTCACACTCAGATGAGTCATCGGGAGCTCGGCGGTCTGCATTTAACGGGGTACAAAGACAACAAGATGGAGGAGTCTGTGCCTTCGAAGTCAAAATGGAGGAGGTTGAAGTTCCTTAGATACACATAAGATCAGAAAATCTAACATCATAATTAGCAAAAATAGAGCTAAGTACATGTATCTACATAATGACAATATTTTAACTAATTTTATCAATATAGAATTATTGTTTTTACCCTGTCATGCCTATGAATCAAATGAACAGGGCTGCATCCTGTCGTAGGTAACTCCTGCATACACACAATGAAGGACATTATTAACATAATTTAATAATTCTACAATGAAATACATTACTAATATATAATTTAACATAATATGAATTACACGAGAAATTTAACAAAATTTACATGTTGTTTGAATACCTCAGTGAGTTGTTGCGTAGATGAAATCACAGTAGCAACACCTTTATCTACTTGTCGCAGAGATGGTGGGGTGTCTAGTGAAGTCAACATCTTTATCAAACATGTATATCACGTGAGTTAGATGGACATACAAGAACATACATATATTTGACTTCAAAACTAATATATATATATATATATATATATATATATGTGTGTGTGTGTGTGTGTGTGTGTGTGTGTGTGTGTGTGTGTGTGTGTGTGTGTGTGTGTGTGTGAAAATTTTACATAATTAACATTCTAAATTACCTCTGTGAATGTATGTGTATGCATGGTGCTCACCGCCTATGGTCGGGATGAAGATGCGCCTCCTGCGCATTGTAATATCAAAGCATGTACATATACCAATATAATTATTTCAAAAATTTAACATATATAAGTAAATCAGGTGCTCCAAAATTTTTGTAACACGCATAACAAAACATAACAAATTTACCTACGAAGGTGATGCCAATGAATGTAATCCAAATGTCTCACTCAAAAGGACATCTGACATAGTGACATTATCATGTTCATCCACGGCACGGTGTGCACCAAAATTAAAAGTACGCATGAAAATATTGTCCTCCTCGGGCCCCAAACATATGCTACCACATGACGAGAAAAAATGTGGCCTCATGCTAGTACTCCCTAAGGGAATACTCTATGTACCTCCGTGAGCATCTGGCTCAGAAATATCCCTTGTATGTCAAACAAGGGTCATAGATAGCCCCTGAAGCGTGTGGTGTGTATCAATCTCTATTGTCTTTTCTTTGCTTGAGGGACAATCTCGGGGTGAGGGTGCTTACATGTGGGAATCTACCTGTTGAAAAGGTGCACATTGTGCACACAGTCGATCTGTGCTGAGATCCTTTTCCTCAGCCCTAGAAATTTTAGAAATCAAAATAATTTGGGATCTCATTGAGGATAAACTCGCAATAGAGTTTCATCGAGAAAGTATAGTGGCACGTCGTTGTTATTACAAGGTGGAAAATCAACGACATCCACCATCAGTCCCAAAAATTATTTCTAATCAAATTATTATTGCACCAATGGATAGGAAATCGTTTACATGTCATGCAGAATAGTAAGATTAGTGCGAGAGATTCATGAATAAGGCACATATGAGTTCTTTTGAATTTTTTTCTTTACATCCACATATGGCAATTTGTTGGAATAATAAACCCTGCTGACCCTCTCTGTAAGTTGTCCATTGATAAATTTTCCCGTTGCCACTTCAATTTGAACAAGTAATGCCTCCAATGTGTTTGCAAGAGAGGCATGGTGGGGGTTTTTAGATTGTGCATCCCTCATTGTTTTGATTAAATCCTCAATTTCAATTTTGTTTTCAACTATTTGGGTTGCTAAATCTTCTTGACTGCCCGAGGGATGTTGAGTAATTGTGGGAGTGTCAGGAGGGATGTCAGGAATAACAGGGTTTGGTTATGGTTGATTCCCTCAACCTCTAACTATAATAATAAAAAATATGTACTTAATTCAAATTGTAATATATAATTATCATATTTCAATGAAATTTTGAGAAAAGAAATGTGCTTACCTCTTCTCCATGGCACCATAATCAATTCAGATCTTCCCATTGATCCAAAAACAATCCTTTGAGCTTGATATCTAACTAAATGGAAAAGCTCGAGGGCATGAACAAGTTCTGAAACTCGTGTTTGAGGGAAGAAAAATGATAGAGGCTTCGGCCTCTTTTTTTGTTTATTCTCAATATAACGCATACACATTATGTAACGCATATTACGTTATGTAAGCGCGTATGCGTTATGCTCTGGTGATTCCGATCCAAACAAACTAAAACGCGAGCGCGTTTAACTTTTCTCACATCCTTGTCCGCTTTTTGGCCCCTTAATTTCATGCACTTACCCTCCTGCTTCTTCGGTTTTGTTTCCTTGCCTTGTTCCCTTAGATTTTCTTAGATCGCGATACTCTGGATTTTTTGTCCTTTCCTTGTTGTTTTGGTTATTGTTCTTGGATCGTGGCATACCTATTTGCACTAGTTGATCGAATTATGTTTGGTGTTTTTTTACAATTTTGACATCACTTCGTTGATAGTCTCCTTATATGGATCTATTCTGGTGAAGCCAAGTGTCATTTATTTTTGAGTTTTGTGATCGAGTAGTGGATTGGACCATAGTGCATACCAAACTTCTTGACATTGTATGAGTTTTTTTAGCATAGCTTTTTGGGATGCCTTGCAGTGGGTTTTTGCTCTCTCTACTTTGTTGTTACTAGTTTTGGGTACCTTACGGCATCCCTTTTTCCCAATTATTATACTTGAGTACCTCATCAGGCCTAGTTTCCGGGACTCATACACGTGGCTATGCCACTTTTATTTTGGGCCCCTAACTTCACTTGACGGGGTGTTAAAGAAGGTATTTACCTTAGCTCATGTTCACCTAGGTATCTTATTTACCTTTATTGTATTTATCCTCACCCACTTATGTGTGTGGATATTTCTTTTATATTATTTACATATTAGGAAGATATTATCTAGTTGTTAGGTATAGTTCTTTCCTTGATCTATGGTATTAACTAGGTCTTTGATGACTAGTTATTTCTTTGATCTATGGTATTGACTAGATATTTTATGACTAGTTATTTCTTAAATCTATGGTCTTGACTAGTTATTTGATGCCTAGTTTTTTCCTTGATTTAAGGCTTGATCTATGACCTTGACTAGTTCTTAAATTTGTATTCCTTTCCTATATAAGCAACGTCCATTCTCATTGTATCTCATTGAGTTCCATAATAATATATGATATTGTTTCTCATTTGTTTGCAAAAGTTTTATGTAAATTTATTTTGACGAATTGTTTTCATCTTATTGATCGTGGTGTTTGATTAGCATCTAAGTTCTTTGTTTGGTACGATTTGGTTATCGTTCCTTTTAGTTGAGAGGGCTGGAAAAATATGTTATGGAATACATTGAAATGAGGCCCAATTTCATGATGAAACCTCTCTACCTTGATGCGGATTGGGTTCTCGTTGTTGGTGAAGGTAAATTTATGGTTCCCAGTCAATAATGTTTTTTAGCTTTTTCTAAGATCTCTTCTTGTGTTGAATGAAAAATTTCTTATATTATTACTGAAGGGAGTGGGTACATAACATGTTTAGGAGGAAAATAATTTGGTGCAGAGGAGGTTAGAGGAAGGAGAATGTATATGGGGTTCCTTCTGGTAGGATTTTCTATCTCATACACAACAATGATCACCAAACAATCTGCCTTAGTCAATATTCTTTACATTGTCTCCACACTAGGATGGTATGAGGTACTAAATCTTTCCAAGTCTTATTTTTCACTTCGATTGTTACCCTTCATCGAACTATGTTTTCCCCTTCTACACATAATTATATTGTGTATTGCAGTAATTTTACATGGCAAGAGGCGAAATCCCGAGTCTGTTTTCTCAGACTCAGTCGTGACATTTTGGAAGCGACCTTTGATGTAAGAGAGTTAATTGATACTTTGTTTAATTCTATTTTGGAAATTGAATGACGAAACTATATGTGTATGATCGATTGTAAGCATATCATGGAGGGTGTTGAACGTATGGTGAGTGGAGAAGAGGAGGAAGGGGAGGAAATGGAGGAAAGGCAGGAAGGGCAGGGGCAGGGAGTTATTATTCACATGAGAAATCAAGAGTTGGAGAGAATAACGAGGGGGCAGTCCACCAAAGAGACCATCCCTACAAAGACATGAGCAGCTCCTCTTCAATATCTTCAATCACATGCTAATTTTCGGAATAACTATGGAAAAGTCGAGTCACTTACATGGACGCGGAAGACTTAAATTTTAATCCATTCAAATCAAGTACTTTTGACGTTTTTCAACTCGCTCAAAATACAAAATATTGAGGATATTCCCGCCACGTCGAACTTCACAAGTCTAGAAATAAGTGGTTAAGATTTTTTTGAGGTCGCCGATATGGACTAGCATTCGGTGATGGAGATTAAAGAGTGTAAAAAACCGACATGGTGTCGAACCGCTCAAAGTGAAGAAGAAAAAAAGAACAAATGCATGTCGTTTGATTTCGACGTTTATGTAGGGGAGAGGGGCCGTAGTGGTACACCCTAAGTTAAGGGGTCCACAAAATCAATTGTTTATGATATGGGATTGTGATTTTTTCACTAATATGTAGTTTAGATTTGTGTTAACTTATATTTTTTGTTTGGAATGTTCAATTGGAGGGAAAACCATATTTTGAATTGATTTAAAATAATATATGTGAAAATGCTACAACCATGGTGGAAACCAATACTTGAATATAGGTGAAATTGCTTGAACATTGACTTTTTTGTACTTGTACATGGGTGAAAGGTCTTACATGTCATGATGTGATTGGCTACTCTACATAATTATTATGTCAAAAATAAATTACTACTACATAGTACTATGACAACTATTGGGTATTGTGTGATCAATAGTCATATCAACTATTGGACCTTGTTCACCTATTGGCCCCTCTCCCCTATGCCATTCACAAAACCGTCGAATTTTTGTCTCTCAGTATGAATCTGGAAGGCTTTTCTCACTTATAAGCATGGTGTTAGAAGTTGCTCATTATTGAAGAAAAAGAATAAATGCAAGCCGTTTGATTTCGACGTTCACGTACACCATTCACAAAACCGTTGGATTTATGTTTGTATCAAAATCTTTAAAGCTTTTCTCACTTATAAGAACACATCCGGTGTAATGAATATGTAGTACCCTACCCCACTTTATAAGGCCAATAAGTGTGAAACCATACAAAGATTGAGTTTTGGGTTTTGTGCTGGTGGATCAAGAATTAGTAAAAGAAAATAATATTAACATTAATCTGTTACGGGGAATGATGAGCATGCGAGGCATTGGAATTAATGAAGGAATCGGTTTTCAAGAGACTGCATTTGATTGGCATTAAGCCAATATTCTGAAACTTCTTCTTGCATCTTTCAACTTGTGTCAGTATCCTTACTTCCTTACTTCTCATGGGAGATTTATAATACATTGTTGTCATCGATCGAGGTTTAAAGATAAGAAGAAATTTTTTGGAAGAAGCTACCTTTCACTCAATATACACCCCGTCAATTTCAGTCAATGCACTGACATCTTATGATAAGGGCAGATATCAAAGAATAAAGTAACGCAATTTTGGATCCAAACACCTTATCCTTTAACAGCATACCCCATTTTGTGCCAAATGGGAGCCATGGATCAGGGAAGTGCGTCTAGCATATCGGATAAGGGAAGTTGCCAGAAGCTACAATTGCCAATGCTCGGAAGACATGTAAACAAAATGTGGAAGCATACACCTGGCATGCGAACTGTTGGGAAAAGAGCGATATCGGCTGGGGACACTAATGTCATTATTTGATTTTTTTTGCTGCAGCGTGGTAGGAGGAAGTCAAGGCATGTAAACTATTCGATGAAATGCCTTAAAGAAATGCGACCTCATGGCCTGCAGTGGTGGAAGCGTGTGGCATGGAAACTGGTAGACAAAATGATAAAATAAATTGTGGTCTCTTGGACGACCATGCTTGCTGGTTGTGCACAAAACGGGTTTGTTGAAACGTTGTGAAACAAAGTATGGACACCCACAAAAATCAATGGAGAAAGAATGGGGATTTGTCATATGTTTCAGTTGCAAGTGCACCTGGTAGATATGTTGCAAAATGTGGATAAATAGACAAGGTATGCACGCTAATATGGTCTTGAGAAATAAGAGGTTGCGGCTTGGTATGAATATCCACCAACGCTTTAGGGGGTGTATGCCACATTTTATGGATGTTAGTGCCCTGGTAATGTGTACAAAAATGTGGAAACATGTACTTCACATTAGTTGCGCTAGATAGGCAAACTGTTTGACAAAATTTCATTAAGAATGACAGTTTCATGGACAAAAATGATTGTTGGGTGCGCACAAAAATTGTTTTTTTTTTTATTTAAGGATGGCAAAAATTTCTTTGTCTTTCTGTCACATCCTCCAGGTCTGAGCCAAGGGGGAGATCAAGATGCACTTCTAGTAATGAATAGGTACCTGAGACGTTTGGTAACAGGATATATAAAATATGTTGCATCTACATTGTCTTGTGGATTTTCTCAATATATTCTCTAATATGCCAAGTAAGATTTTGTTGGGTGTGAATTAGTTTTCCATTTGGAAGTTTTTGGTTAGATTTCCAACGTGGCAAGGATGCAGATCTAGAGGAAGCCCTAAACGTTGACATCTTTGTGAAAATTAACATTGTTGTGTTGCGTGGAATTGTCTCTTATTTGAGCTGCATAGAAAATGCCTTGGTTGTGTTACTTATCTAGAGGAAACTCTACACCTATTCCATAAATGCGCTAAACAAACGTGTGGGGCAGTGGTGTGGGTGTGTTGTTTGGTGCTTGAAATGCACATAAGGAACATAGAGCTAATATTATTACAGAAATTTACCCGCAAAATTTGGAGGATGAACTTGGGTTTAGTAGGCAGCGAACTCTTACGCACAGGATTTTAGAGAATCCAATAGGCATTGGGAAGAAAGAACAAGGCACACTAACCATTCGATCAAATTCCTAAAAGAAACGAGGTCTAATGGACTGCAATGATTGTGAAATATACCCCGAACAAGTATGGATTTCGCTTCCTCTTGCATTAAATTTCACATTTTATCATTTCTTGTTTGGTTCTTAATTGTTTTCAGAATAATAGAGAATGCAAATAGAATGAACAATACAAATATTATCATGCTCGAAAACTTCAAGAGAAAATTAAAAAAAAAAAAAAAGATTTCAGACACCCTGCGCCTAGAGCGCCAAACCAAACTGCATTACCAACAGAAAACTCAATTTTGACACCTTGACGAGGTGAGATTTGAAGTCTTTTTGTTTATCATCATGGGTGTTCATTAGCTAAGCAATATCCTAGCACGTGAGTTCATATTGAGGTAATTAAAATTAATAAAAGTAAAGTCAATATATCAGTATACATGAGGGGGTGAAAGGGTTTAATTTATTAATATTTTGAATCAGGTATTGGGGGTAGGTTAGAGAGGTGGGCCAAAGGAAAGGGAGGTTTAATTTTAATATAAAACTAAAACATTTGAACCCTAGTTTTAAAACTAAATACCTTAAAATTACAATTTAAGGAGTGTGGTCATAAAGTTAAATTATAATCTTTTTTTAAATAAAGAAATCTCAATTAAAAAATTCTTAACCAAAAAAATCATAAGATGGTAGAAAACTAGGATTGAGTATGTTTTTCAACACAAGTGATATTATTTCACCATCTTAATTATTTGAATAACTATTGATAAATGATTAAAGCTTAACATTTATAAGGTAATTGGTAATAGGTATTGAATGGCTTCAAACTATCTTTCAAGAGAAAATGCATATTAAAAAAAATTGAGTGAGAAATATGATATATTTTCTATTTAATATATTAGGGTAGAAATAAAAATGGGTAGATAAAATTGTCATGGAAAAATGGATAAGTAAGGTACATGGAAAAAATAGGGGGTATTTTCATTCTATTAATATAACTGGAGGGGTATTATCAATTGAATAATTAGAGGTTAAAACTAGAATTAAGGGTATTCTTTAATACCCTTCGAATGAACGTAATATACCATATTTTTACTAAGTCAACTCCCCGTGTTTATCAGCTATTTGTGATAATTTTCTTGTTTTAATAAAATGTGATCGGTTTTGGCTTAGTTTGTCATTGTGTTTGAGAAAAGTTGAAAACCAATGCCACCTACCTCTAGACTACCAATACGAGAATGGCAACCAAATCTTAGTTCAACAAAAACACTTTTGGAGGTTAGTTTTAGAAGTGGGTTTTGGGGCCCACTAGTCGTTGTATGACAAAAGCTCCTAACGTGATTACGATAACTAGTCTTGGAATTGTATTTGTAACTTAATATCTGCTCCTTGTAATAAAATTTCGTCAAATGTGACGAATTATCGTATAGGTGGGAGTAAGTGCAAATCATAAAAAAATTGATCGAACTTAAAACAAGTGTATTCAAGCCCAATTTGTAAGAACTTTAGTCGTTTAAACCCAACTTTCTCAAATTGCAACGTAACTATAGCTAAACAATCCCTCCGAGAGTCTCGTTTGATTTTGAACTTCTTGTGGAATCATTTAAATGTCATATCAGTAATTTATAGAGTATGAATTTATCAAATTATTTGTATGACTGATTTTTTAAAATTATAATGCTTTCTCTCTCTTCCTGTTTCTCTCTCTAGAAATAATTATGAAATTTTAGTTGGTTTTGCAAATGTAAATGAGTTTAAAATGTATATGGAATTGAAATAAAAAAAAAAAATGGACACGATATGTATGTGGTTATGATATGGTTAATAGAAAAGAAAATGAATCCTAGACTTTCTCCTTTTCCTACTCTTCTCTTTAGAATTGAAAAAAATGTAATAGAATGTGGAATTTTTGATGTGTGAACTAATGACATCTCTCTCTCTCTCTCTACTTTCTGCTTTGGTTGTTTGAAATGATGGATGCGTGGATTTATGCTTAAATGTATGGGATT
This sequence comes from Taxus wallichiana var. yunnanensis, assembly GCA_018340775.1. Taxonomy (NCBI): domain Eukaryota; kingdom Viridiplantae; phylum Streptophyta; class Pinopsida; order Cupressales; family Taxaceae; genus Taxus; species Taxus wallichiana. Next base: position 852,411,317 of record CM031237.1, read on the forward strand.
TCTATATCAATCCTAGAACTGACCATGCAATGCTTGCAGGTACCCTAAACAAGAAGTATTCATGATGTGATATGTTGTATTTAATGAGTTGTCATTGAAAAATTATACTCATCTTGTAATATGTGCACTACCTTAGAAAAACGATATGTAACTTGTTGTTCGAAGAATTATTCTTATGCACTTTTTGAAAAGGAAATAACATGTTAGTTATATTTTTTAAGTATTGAAATGGATGTGAAGTTGTACTAAAATGTTATACTTATGTTGTTGAGGTAATAAAACAATATTTTACCATGTTAATTATTGAGTTAGATCATTAACAATCATAATGTTTAGCAGAATCTTATCTTACCCAAACTATCAAAATAATAACGAGTTTCTAATCCATATCGTTCTCTCTCCTCCCTATCGCACCATTCCCAATGTATAAAACTATGATCATGTTAAGAAAATACTCTAACCTTGTTGATCGCCTTATTGTTTTGCATCTAATAAAAGTCTTAAAAATACCATTCCCTTATGTATTTTGTGAGGCAATGGCTATATTATGTGAATCCCGACATATTTGGGTGAGTGAGACCTACATTTCTAGGTGTGGTAGGTCTGATCATATCATGTATAAGTTTAATCCTCATGTGCATAATTTTCTTGATACCCCTCTTGGGTGGCCAAATCCTGCAAAGACAACAAGTGGATTCACCTAAAATAGTTCTCGTGGTGAAATTTAAATGTCCACATGTCAAACTTTCTACTCATTACAATCTTTCATTTGAACCCCTTTTGTCCCTCTTAGATAAAAGTGTTCCCTTGGTGTGTAGTAGCAGATTACCTCATGTTGCTTGAAGGTTTTGTGAGTTAAAGATATTGGAAATCTCTTGTATTGTGTTGTGGTAAGGTGCAGTTTACCCCTTGATTTTTTTGAATTTAATAGATCGTGGGACCTCTCTTAAGGTTATTGGTGAAAGAAAATTTGATGCATTTTTACCCAATGATTGAAATAGTTCCTTGGAAGGCATTTGAAATGCATAAAATTGTATTGAATGTCTCGCTTGTAATATGCATTTAATACTTGAGTGTCTAAGAGCAATGAAATGAGTTTTCTTATGTGAGGTTGCACTCCTTGTAGTATTGAATCCCTAAGTGTAAATTAAGTGTTATATGAATTACAATTTTTCTAAAATAATGCCATTAGTGAGACCAAAGTATCAATGTAAGTATCATAATTACAAGATTAAATGAGATATTGGATTAGGAATAAGCTTATACTTGAATTCCTTATAACTTAATTAGGCATTCTCTTCCGTTAAAGATTAATATGAATATCTCTCGGTGAGGTCAAACATTCGAGCAAACATAAACTCTCATATATATATATATATATATATATATATATATATATATATATATACCAACTCATCGAAGTATATAAGTATGTCCCATTTGGTGGCCAAAAATATTAAAATCGACTAATAAATAAATATTTGAAAATACTACAAAAACTTTTTAAAAATCAGGTAAATTTTGGATGCCCTGCACCTTGGTATTTATAAGCTCTTAAAAATATATTTTTGGTAATTTAATATGTGTTTAGTCATTTTTGTTGTCGAAATATTTTAATGAAGGAAAATTTTTGCAAAAATGTGGGATACATTTATATGCTTTGACCAATAAAGAACAAAGTCAATGAATAAAAATTGGAAAAAATGATATTGATGAGTTTGAACCATATTTATATTCATTAAACATAAATGTTGCAAAATATAGTGGGTATGCATGAGATTCTACAAAATATGTCATACCAACTATTACTATGATATTACAATGTCATTCGAAGAAGGATTGTACAAAATATTAAACTATCACTTTTAACTAATATTGCAATTTGATATTAAGATGAATTGCACAAAATACTTGTATCAATAATATTTAACACTTTAATTATCACCTAGGATTCTTGTCACCCTCTAACTATATTGATTATACCATCTAAGGGGGAAACAGGATGTAGTGGTCTACATTACTTATAGTTGCCGGGGTATTAGATGTTTTATCGGATCCTTTGTTTTCTTTCTCTTTGGCAAGGTTTGTTGGTGTGTTAAACATGTTATGAGACATCCACACTAAATAGCATTGAGAGATTAAACCTGAAATTTGTACTTGCCTAGTAAAAATGGGATTGTGTAACACCCACATTTTTCTTGCACAAAACCCAAGACAGTAACCCAATGATTGGTTAGGAAAATTTACAAAATATTTTTTTTTCTTTAAATGGGGTGTAACAATTAACCTCTAACTAGATTTAATTATTTCATGATTGAGAAATCCTTTAGTTTAATTAACAATTAATTATTATTATTTTAATTCATTCATTTCGGGCTTAAATCCCCTAGGGTTCCCTGTTAATTCTCATTGATTAACTCTTATAAGATATTAGTTAAGATACCCCTATAAACAAATTTAGTATTATATATCTGATGTCATTTATTGACTTAATATTATATGGCTAAGGTCGAACTTACCCTAACCCTAATGATTAAATTCAAATAATTTTAATCCTTATTTAAGCACTATATAGTTTTCCATTTATAAAACTAGTTAAATTAATTCCTAAGGTCAAGTCCTTTATAAAAATCACTAAACTAAAACAATAAAGGTCACATTTTAATCCTACCTCCTAACACCCCTTTAGTGGCCCCATTCACAAGTTACACATACATTTAATTTAAAAACATATTCCCACCAAAATATCCTCACCTAAATTTTGTAGGGATGATTCTCAACCATTAGATGGATTCAATAGAGCCCTTGGATCCTAGGTATTCAAACTAACCCTAATCATCCTTATGAAGTGCTCTTATTCCTTTCTTTTTCCTTATTTTCTCATTTTCATTTTGCAGGTTTGGGAGAAGGGGGTGGAGGCCATGGAAGTATACTCAAGCTCAAGGATGGATACACATTTTTATTGCTTATTCCATTTGTAACCCTCTTCTAGGGTTTATTCACACTATTAATTGCTATTATGTATTTTATTTGCATTTTCCCTATTTGGGTATGGGCATTTTTACCCCATTTTTAGATATGATTTAGATGGTGTATACACAAGTTATTTGTGTGTGTCTATGTGTGTGTGTGTGTGTGTGTGTGTGTGTGTGTGTGTGTATTATTGTGTATTAATATAAATAACAGCCATGTATAACATAAAAATGTTGTGTTTTAAAAAAACGGCAGCTGCAGAAGGAGTTTGCATAGGCCGCATATAATCCAAAGTCGGTTGCATTGTTTTTAATAAGTGGCGGAGTTAGCATTAAGTGGGGGTAGGAGGAGGTGGGTGCGTCGACCCCACCCCACATCCCATATATATGGGGGGTGGGGTCGGTGACCTCCCCCTTCCCCAAGCTATATACATTGCAAAACCTACACAATCGCATAGCGGCTTAACCAAACTCAATCAAAATGCACTTTTTTAAATTTCATTATTAACTATTATTAGTTATTCTATATATATATATATATATATATATATATATTATATTTATATATATTCCACAATAAATATATATATATATATATATATATATATAATACAAATAAATAAATAATATATATATATATATATGGAATATATATATATATATATATATATATATATATATATATATATATATATATATATGAATTCAATGACATGGTGAAGAACTGATGTTGTTGAACTTATGGACCTTTATGCTAAGAAAATGGATAGAAATCATAATTGTATTCATCACTTTCATAGTAAACAATGAACTCCTTTGAGTTGGATAATTGTTTTGGCCTATATTCAAAAATTGTGGCCCTTCTTGGTCCTAGAGAAAAATTTGTAGTAGATGAAGATTTATCATTAAATCTCATATGATTTTTATTCTCATGTTTCACAAAGTAGGAACACTAGAATGAAAAAACCCTCACCTTATATGTCAAAAGAGATTGGAAAGAGTGTCCCGCACCAACGGTGAAGATGTTGTTTGGGAAGTTGGACAATTTTCCTAAGTTCCACAATCAAGTGAAAGAATATCTGAGTTGATTTTTTTGTGGGATTTGAGAAGATGAAGGATATGCATTTGGCAAGTGATTTGATTAGAAAGAAAGAGGAGGAAATCAAGATTTTGGCAGAAGATTTATAGGTGTAGATATATGCCATGTTGGCAAAGGGTAGACAAAGACTCAAGGAACTCATGACCTTTGACAAATTGTTTAATTGGGGCATCTTGAGAGACTGGAGCATCAAAAGTCGTCCCGTGACCTAGACACAAACTAGTGCACGTGTAGTGTGTGACCTGCATTTGTCAAAAAAATCAATTTGAGGTGTTTGACAAGTGTTTGACAAAAAGAATCTTGTTTTCTCTGTTTTTATGTGAAGTTTTTGTCAAAATTACTATGCAATAATTTTCATTTCAATAGGACTTTGTGTCATCTTGAGATTTTGGGCCGCTTAATGGTGGCCTATTAAGTATTGTTGAATAGTTGATGATGTTTTCAGCTTGGAGGATGCTATATGTTTTTTACATGGCATAGATTTTTCGATGATTACATTGAAGGGTAGTAGGTTGTAGGAACCATAAATAGATCATGTTGAGTTCAGGATACTAGTTGAGTTTTGTTTTCAAATAGGGATCTTCAGTCTTTCAGTGATGGAGGGAAGTATGCTCTTGGAGTGAGTAATGGTTTCTACTTGGGTTGTGAATCCATATTGGAATAGTACGTCCACTAAAACCCGCTTTGGATGGAAGCGATGTTCATGGAGAAGAATTGGTGGATTTTTTTAGGATCCTCATGAAGGAATCCAAACTCGGGCTTGTTTAAAATTTCGAGCTTCCACATATAGTTCAGATTGGTGGTAATAAAGCTCAAAAACCTGAGTTGGTGATAGAAGTGTTGTGTAATCAATGATAAAATGACTAAATTTCTCTAACAATACTGAAGGAACTTTTCTTGGATCAGTGTGATTGCACATATGTTGTTTTAAGATGTATGATGATTTAGTGGAATATACAGAGGATCTGTTGAACAAATCACAAATTTTCTAGGTTGGTCTGGATGGACAAAGGCAATATTATGATCGGCCGCTTAATCATTTGGTTTACAATGTAGAGGTGGAGACACCATGAGGAACTCCAAAATTTGGAATGACTGTTGTAAGGTGCAGAAAGATATGGATAGATGGAAACAAGATACTAAGGAATCACAATTATACTGGAGTACAAGTTATGGTAGCAAGGATAAGGGGTTGGGTACAGATTGGAGATCATCCATTCAGGTTGATTTTTCCTCTGTAAATTGTTCTTCTCTTACAGATCAGGGTATGTCATCTCCATATTTTTCACAGATGTTTGAAGAGGATCCTGTGGTCAAATTTTTGGCTCCTTTTGGAGGAGGTGGCCACTTGATTCCTAGGGATGCTCCAGACATGTCCTTTGAATTGAACTAGGTGAATTTTTATGGCATGGGTGACTTACAAACGTCATTAAGAACCTATGCTGCTAAGGGGGACCAAAAAACTATTAGAGATGGGACATCTGTGAGGAGAAAAAAGAGGCGTGTTCAAAAGAAAAGAAATCCTATACAGTTGATTTGGGAGATGACATTAAAATGTATCAAGTGGTTGGGCTATCTGAATAGGCCTTGGTGGGGCATTTTCAGGGTCGTAGGATGGGTGAAATTTCTCTTAGAGTTTGGGTTGCACAATTTTGGGAACCAATTCTTGGTTATTGGCCACAGTTTCACATTCTGGCTAGAGGGTGGATGGCATTTATTTTGAGGAATACTCACGATAATTTTGAGATTTTGAGTAAACAATGGTGATGGGATTACACTCCTCTTATTCTTAAGAGATGGACTCCTTTTTTTGATGCAAAGTGAGAGAAAACTTATATTATTCCAGTTTGGGTTAAGCTCCCGGGTCTTCCTTTAGAATTTTGGTCCTTGGAAATTATGAAGGAGATAGGGAATTCCATTGGGGAGTTCTTGGAGGTAGACATGAGTTTTTTGGAGACTAGAGTAATGACTATTGGTCGTATTTTGGTTGGTTTGGACCTTCGGGAAGGATTGGCGGAGGAAATGACAATCCAAAGGGGCTCTTTCTCCCATTTGTAGTGCCTTGATTATACAAGTATTCCTTTTCGACGCAACATTTGTCATAGGTATGGTCATTTGGTGGTAGAATGTACTCTTAATTTTTATAAGAAGAAATGAGTGTTGTTTTCACCTTAAAATTCCCTTCTTGTGAAAGACGAATTTGCAGGGTCCTAAGTGTTGGTACTCGTTTTTAATCACGCCAGTTCTATTTAAAATTCCTCACACTGTGTGTTTTGAAATATTTTTCTATCTCCTTTCATGGAAGCATGGAATTTATCAATATTTTTCTATGGCTATGGACCACGTTGATCTTTGTATTCCTTACATTTATCTTTCTACGAAAAAATCTTTGATTTGGGCGCGAATGGTGGCGCTTTTCCCCTTCTCTGCATTTTTCTACAGTGCCTTCCCGTCAAATTATTTTTTAGCGTCTACGGATACATGGTCACCTCTAATTGGATGCGGTGTGGTGGGTCTTTTTGTGAACTTGTGAATTTTGTTACATTTTCAAAAATGTTGAATTACCCTCATGTCTCCACTAGATCCTGATTGGATTTTTGAAATTATGAAGTGGCGGAGAAAAATTCTTACTTTGGCCCCACAAAGGGACACGTGGCTATTTCCAAATTCAAAGCGGGGATGTGGGTTATCGAAGCACTTTTGGAAATTTGGTTTTATTTCCAAAAGATATTAAAGTTGTAAAATGAGTCGTGACTCCGCCGCTACAGGAAAAAGTCAAATATTGAGCCCGCATCAAAAGTCAAAGCGGGAGGCGGATCGTCGAGTCACTTTTGGAATTTTGGTTTTGTTGCGGAAGGGCATAAAAGTTATAAAGTGACCCGCAACCACGCTGATGTCTGGGAGAAGCCACGTGTAGATCTTGTATCAAAATTAGATGTGTAACACCCCTAAAACAACCCACTTGAGACCCAAGAACAACCTAGGATTAGTTAGGAAAAATTATGGAATAATTTTTTTATTAAAAGAATCTACAACCATGTTACAAGACAACAGTTATCACTAATAGGTTCTGGAACAAATCTAATCTACTAGAATATACTTTTCTTTTATTAATAATTATTAGAGGTCATAAGGTTCAAAATTTAGGGTTAGAAGTTTCAATTAGGTTCAGAGGGAAAATTCCTCACCATACCCACTCTCTAACAAGGCTTAAAGTTTCAAATTGATTTTTCTCACATTTAATGCATTCAAAATTTTCCTAAATCACTCTCATTGGATATGAAATTTCCTCACCTTTCAATTGATATAAATAAGTCCTCCTAACTTCTCATATTTCTCAAGTTATGGGTCCAGCGGGCCTTGGGGTGAAAATTTTCCCCAAGAGCAGGATTATGGGCCCAGGGGTGAAAATTTGCCCAAAGGGCAAGTTGGCGGGCCATGGGAGACCTTTGAGAAAAAATTCCTGCATGGGGAAAAAATCACATTTGCACCCCGTGGGTCCGCAATTCCACAAGGGACACGTGGCGCTCCCTAAGGTAGCGTGGGGAAAAGCAAGGAAAGGTGAGATGGCGGGAGACATTTACAAATTCTCCGCATGGGGTGAAAAGTAGATTTTACACCCGCACTCCCGAGTCCATAGGGGACACGTGCCATCACCTAAGCCAATATGGGGAAATGGGGCAGGGGAGAAGATTGAATTAACACCCCAAAGGGCTAAGAGGGTACATAGACCCGCGCCATGGCCGACACCTCGCAATGCCACGTGGCAGCCCCTGATTGGCACGGGCCTAGTGGAACGAGAGGGAAAACTTGGAAAAAAATTCAAAAAAATTGAGTCACAAAATATAAAAAGGGACCGTTCCTCTTTGATGCTCTTGTGACGTCATGTGGCATCACCGATTGGTGCATGGGCGTGGGGAAAATTTGGAAAATTTTCCCAAAATTTTCTCGAAAGCACTAAGTTAAATAGGGATTCACCCCTCTGCTGACACCTCATGGTGCCATGTGGCAGCCCTCTGATTGGATGTGGCCAGAGGGGAGAAGGGGAAAATTTTGAAAATTTTCCCAAAAAATTTCCTAAGTGCTTAAGGGAAAAATTTGGGCCACGGGCCCACAAGGAAAGTTTTCCCAAAATTTAAACACCAAGTAAAGAAAACTTTAGAAGGCCATAACATTTGATAGAGAGCTCGGTTTGGGGAAAACAAGGACTTTATGGAAATATCTCAACATCCTATTTGCACAGAGATCATTAATTTTAGGTTTTGATAAAGTTTAAGGGATCAATTTTAAGAAAACGGCCTGCAGGCTTTTATAATGTGAGCTGGTAAATTTTAACTTGTTAGATTTATTCAATTTGATCTTCCTCCTCTCTCAACATGTCAAATAGACATGGAGGATTGTTCCTAAATGGATTTAAGGAAGTATTCAAGGTTCAATTTGTCTAAATGATTTGCAATTTGAACATTTCTATTTCTTGACAAAAATGACTGCAAAACGGTTTGAGCCCGATTTTGCTAAGTTTTGAGATATTTTCTTAAGTGTTTTTGTCTATTTGAACTCGTTTAGGGCCTACTACTTCAATTCAATCATTTAATTTGTTATTTTATTATTGCAGGTTTGAACTGTGCATTTTTGGTTTAGATAATTGCCAGTTTGAAATTACAAATAACAAGGATCAAATTTTGATGGGTCTATTTTCCATTTCTTCTTCCAAGTATTTAGAATACATTCCAATTTCAATCTAACACATTTTAGTTGATTCAAAAAAACCATTCAAGACCAAAATGTAATACTGATTTCCAATTTTTCACATTTCAAAGAGACAAAATACTGTATTTTTCTCACACGCATTTCTTCCTTTCAAACAGATATTTCAATACATTGATATGATCAAATTCAATTCAACAATGCAATTTGAGAAAATCATTACATTCATTTATTGATTCCAAAAGACAACTTACAACTTCCTTCTTTCATTTCTTCCAAAATCATTTATTGTATACATGAGGCAAATGATGCATTTTCTTTTCACGTGTTCCACTTTACCATTTTTCAAACAGAGATTTCAAAGAGTATGCTAAACACAAATTTCTAATGGAATAACATCATATGGACAAGACAAAACCATTTTCAATAATTCAAAGAAACTCTTACAATTTCCTTTCCATTTGATTTCAAAATATAGTATACAAAATAGTATCATTCTTTCATTCTTTCTAAACAGAATACAAAGTATAACTCTTTTACATTTCCAATTTCCACTTGCAATCAGTACAACATCTTTCCATTACAAAAATTTACAAGATCATCCACTTCAAGTGGGAAGGTTACAATGAGATTTCATTTCACAAGGGACTATCAAACTATCTTTTCTCAACTCCAGAACAGCAACATGCATTCTTCTCATTCATCCAATTTTGATCACAATGGAGGTAGGGGAAAGGCAATTCTCTCCACCCAACCAAGACATCCAATGAAAGGAGAATCCATCCTTCTTCATTGGCCCCCGAGCCCCAACCACAAAGCAATAGAATATATGATCCAACTCATGGCAACAACAAGCTTCCACAAAACATACACACAACATTTTCACAAAGAAACACAGTCCAAAAAACAATCTAGTTTTACAACTACATTAACACATGACAAACAATATTAAGGCTTTATCAAGAAAGCTAAAGGAGCAAGAAGCTATGGGGGATGCTTCTTATGCCTCCCAAGGGGAAAAATGGGTATCACCACATGAGTACAATCCACCAAAATATATATATATATATATATATATATATATATATATATGAATATCATTTCAAACCCTGTCATGCCCTTATGCCTCCCCAAGTACCCCTTATTCCTCACATTTTCTTATATCTCCCCAACCTCTTATGGCACCCCATAATGAGTAAAGAAATGCAAGTTATTTCTTTGTAAGGTGGAACCCAAATTCCCAACTCCCTCCACCCTTATACCTCCCTAAAACCACTTGTGCCTCCCAAAAATAAACCCATAGTCTTCTCCTACACCATTCCTAGGCCATCTACCCAACATCCCACAATATATACCAAAACATTCACACAAGAACATTTATATAAATAAAAGAAGAGCATTTCAAGAGCCAAACTCTTACCTCTCCATGATGGAGTTGTTCCTAGTTCAAAACAACAAGCTCCTTCTAATGCAAGCAATCCAAAAATCAACCTAACACAAGCATGCAACAATCTTCAAAAACTCCTTCAAGCAAGAGCTCCCAAAACAGCAAGAAAATTCACCCAAAATGAAGTCTCCCAAAAGTGAAGCAACCCAAAACAAGGCAAGAAATTGAAGTTTATAGAAGAGGGAAGATAAGAGGATGAGGTGGATCCATGTAGGATGTTACATCACACATCCTCAACCCCAAACACAAAGTCAACTTCATTCTCCAATGCATAATAAATAGGTGGGTGAATAATATGACAGTTTACTTACACACTCAAATCCAACCAACACCCCAAAGGACTGAAATTAAAACATGTAAGAAAAGTGCAATTAAAACCTACAATTTGTCTTCCCAAAATGCATTACAAAATTCTAATTTTAACTCTCCAACCATAGGTATGGTTGGTAATTAAATTTAAGAGGAATGGGATAAGTTTAACTTGTCCCACAAGCCTCAAAAATAGCCCCCAAGGACAATTTTGAATTTCTAAGAAGGTGGAGTGTTTCACACTCCAAAGTTAACTTACACACATCACTTACACATCTTTAAAACATGGTCAACAACTCTATTAATTACATTATTATGACATATTTTATTAATAAACTAAACAATATGATTACTAGCAATATTTACACACCATTAAATAAAAAATGAAAGGGGGTAAGTGCACCACAAAATAAACACATGCAAAAATTAACAAAAGGGACCAAAAATAAAAGAAATACATAAAATCCCTTGGTCACATTTAAAGGTGATCCCCCCATGGGAATCCCTAACACTAACAAAACACACACAAACAAAACTAGTTGCCATGGTGACCTTGTTGAATTCATCTAGAATTCAAATGTGGTTGGTCTCTAATCCCGATGTTTGTTGTGATATTTTAACCTAAAAAAAACAAATACCTCCTTCGGCCTCATGGCCATATTAGAATGTCCAAAATAATATAAATATAATTAAATTTCCAAAATCATCTAGATATATGAATCACAACAACATCAAAGAAATCTAACAATATCATTATAGTTTTATCAACAACTATATCATCATCCAATAATTTTCCATTTCTAGGGCTACTCACAATATCTAAATATCACAAGTCCGAACAACATCCATCATATAACCATGTCCAATAGTATAACATCATCAACATATAAAGTGTCTCTAATAATCATCATGCATCATATAAGAATCAAAGTCAACAATAATCCATGATCAAATATCTAACATCATACTAAATCAAAACTATAATAATGTCCATAATATAGTCGATAGTGTCATGATCAGTATCAAAAGGTGTCAAAGGGAAGTGGGCACTACATCCCCCTCCCCTTAGACTTGAATTCCTCCTAGAATTCACTGGAACAAATGTGGAAATTAAACTCGTAACAAAGTAGCATCCTCCCATGTAGTTGCAGTCTCATCATATCTCATGTCCCATGCACCCAAACCTGATCAACCTCTCTACCTCGAAGGCCCAGGGTCCTATGATCTAGGATGCGAATGAGCTCCACCATCACCTGCCCCTAATCCTGCACCTATAATGATGTCCAATCTAACACATGAGAAGGATCTACAACATATCTCCTAAGAACTGAAACATGAAACACATCATGTACGCGAGACAAGCTAGGTAGCAATGCTAGACGGTAGGCCAAAGGGCCGATATGCTACAAGATCTCAAAAGACCCATGAATCTAGGAGCTAACTTAGAACCTTTTCCATAATGGATAGGGCTCTTATGTGGCTTGACATGAAGGAACACCTTCATGCCCACATCAAAACTATGGTCGATCCTATGCTGATCTGCATACTTCTTATGCCTATCTTGAGCCTCCTGCAGTCTTTGTCTAATCAAAACCACCTACTGCTCCATGTCCTGCAACAAAGCTGGTCCAAGAGAAACCCTGTCCTCTAGCCTGTCCCAGCTAAGAGGTGTCCTGCACTCTCTACCATACAAAGCTTGAAAAGGAGCCATGCCTATAGAACTCTGAAAACTATTATTGTAGGAAAACTCCACCAAGTACAGGTACTCCTCCCATCTAGACTGCTGATCCATCACATACATCATGAGCATGTCCTCTAAAATCTAATTCACCTACTCAATCTATCCATTTGTCTTAGGGTGATATGTTGTGTTAAAATTGATCTTCGTCCCGAGGGCATGCTGCATGGTAGTCCAAAAATGGGAAGTGTACAAAGGATCGCGGTCACTAATGATCTTCCACGAAATCTTGTGCAACCTGACGATCTCATCCAAATATACCCGTGCCACTACACTAGCTATATAAGTGGTCTTCACTAGAGAAAATTGATCCATTTTTGTCAATTTATCAACCATGACCATGATGGCATCGTGGTGATATCTCAACATCGGTAGCCCAACAATGAAGTCCATGGAAATGGTGTCCACTTCCATTCCAAAGTATAGCATGAGGGAAAATAAGGCTAGCTAGATGTTGATGCTTGGCCTTAACTCTCTGGCACTCTAAACATTGTGACATGAACTGGGCCACGTCTCTCCAAAGTCCTCTCCAATGATACAACTGTCTCAAGGTGGCATGCATCTTCTTCACCCCGAGATGGGCTGAATAGGGTGCATGATGTGCCTCTACCAAGATGTCCTGCCTCAAGCCTCCATCTCTAGGAACATAAATATGGCCTCTATGCCTAAGAAGACCATCTACCTCTAAATAAAAACCATCAAAATTCCCTCGAGGGGTCTCTGAGACTCGATCTCTGCTCGAACTGCAATGTAGAAGTTATCAAGAGGAAGTTATTAAAGAATCCTGCTCTACAAATCTATGCTCACTGAGGTGGCCATAGCCACATGTCTCCATCTATTGAGATTTTCAACCACCAAATTCTCCTTCCCTTTCACATGCTCTATCTGTATATCATACTCACAAAGCAACTCCATCCAATGCCGAAGAGCATTGAGATTGGGCTGCGTGAAGAGGTGGCGAAGACTCAAGTGATCTGTCCTAAACGTGAATCTCCGACAAAGTAGAAAATACCTCCATCGAACAAAAGTGTGCAAAAACTTCCACAAGATCAAGATCATGAGTCGGATAATTAAGCTCATAATCTTTGAGTTTTTAGACTCAAAAGCCACTACTCTACCCTCCTGCATCAACACACCTCCAAGCCCTGCTAAAGAAGCATCCATGTAAATGAAGAACACCTTGTGGATCACCTACAAGAATAGGTGTTGTAAGACATTCCTGCACTTTCACTTTGCACTGTCTCGACCAAACAAAATTCTTCCCTTTCCTCTGAAGGGAAGTGATGGGGTGTGCAATCCGAGAGAAGTCTGAATAAATATCTAGTAAGTACCTGCTAATCCCATGAAGCTGCACACCTCAGTCACAATAGTGGGTGTTGGCCAATCCATAATAGCTTTAATCTTGGAAGGATGATGGTGATACCTTCCCAGAAATGATATGACCCAAATACTACACCTCCGTTTGAAAGAATGCACACTTCTCCAAGTTCCCGTAAATTTGTTACTCATGAAGACATTGAAGAACCTAGCGAAGGTGCCCCTCATGCTCCTCATGCGTACGTGAGTAAATCAAAATGTCATCAAGGAAGATGAGCATGAAGCGATCTAAGAAGTTCCTAAATACCCCATTCATCAAACTCATAAATAATGCGGGGCATTAGTCAAACCAAAGGCACCACTGTGAACTCATAGTGGCCATATCTCGTACGGAAGGTGGTCTTATGAATGTTCACCTCTGAAATCCTCAAGCTGATGGTAACCTGACTTAAGATCAATCTTAGAAAAATTGTGGCTCCCTTCATCTGATCAAACAAATCATCAATGCGTGGAAGGGGATAACGATTCTTGATCGTTACTTTTTCAAGCTGGCAGTAATCAATACACAACCACAAGGATCCATTCTTCTTCTTCACAAAGATCACCGGTGCACCCCAAGGGGATACACTAGGATGGATAAGGCCTTTCTCCAAAAGCCCTCAAGCTACAACTTGAGCTCACAGAGCTCTGGTGTGGTCATCCGATAAGGTGCTCGTGAGATAGGCTCTACTCTGGAACCAGATCTATATGAAAATCAATCTCATGTGGGGGTGGTAACCCCAGTAGCTCCCCTAGAAAGACATCTACAAACTCTCTCAAAATGGGGTGATCATCTAGTGATGGTCCACTAGACCCATCCTTTGATCTGTCACTAACTGTAACAACATACATCTAGCAACCCCATCATACACACCGCTTAAGCTGCATAGTAGAGATGTGTGAATAGAAACGAGTCTCTAACCCCGAAATCATTGACTCAACTCCCAAATCATCTGCACAAGATATAACCTTGTGGTAACAATCCACTCTGGCCTTGTGTGTAGACAACCAATCCATACCCAAGATGACTCCATAAGATCCCAAAGGAAGGATACAGAGATCCGTGGTAGTGGTGAAAGGTCCCAAATCCACCACACACTCCTTAACTAAGGAGTCTATAGAGATCTTGGCTCTAGAATCCATCTCAACATCCCAACTATGACCTTGCCTAACTGCCACCAGCCTGCATCGCTCTACTAAAGATGGTGCAATGAAAGAATCAAAAGAACCAGAATCAAACAAGATGGAGGTAGGAATACCACCAATGCTACCTGTAGTCTTAATAATTGTACTCTAATGCTCTGCTTGGTGGTTCTCAACCACTACATACATCCTATGACTGTGCCCCATATCACTAACAGTAGGCTCTAAGATCTGTGTCTTACCCTTGTTGTTAGGGTTTTGTGGGAAGTCTCTCCAAAAATGTCTAGTAATACCATAACCAAAACTCCTCCTAATCCTCTCCCCTGTGTAGCAGGTCCAGTCGGTACTCTAGAGGTCTGTGGTGTGGATCCTGATGATCCGGTTGTGGTCTGCTAAGGTCTCTGCTAGTGAGCTCCTGCTAAGTGAGCTCTCTGGGAACCATGTGTCTGATGGGACCCCTAGGAGGAGGCCCCATACTCCGACCTCTCTATGCATCAAACCTCTGAGGAGGTCTATAAGGTGGGTGGGACTACTGCTGCTACTAGGGTCTAAAAGATGACTGTGTTGAACCCTGTCCACCATGAGGAAGAGGTACTAATCCCCTCGATCTGTTGTCCTGCATCTATTGTATGTGGCTCTGGACTTGGTCTCTAGCCTGCTGGGTCTTTCCCTAAGTCTCCTCTACTATATAGGCCTTCTCAATGGCCTCAGCTAATGTCTATGGACAATGGATCCGCATTGCACCTCCAATGTCTAGATTCAGGCCCTGGATGAACCTATGAATCCACACTTTTCATCTTGCATATAACCAACATACTGGAGTAGATCTAGAAATCTACTCTCATACTCAGCCACTATGAGAGATTCTTGTCGGAGGTCATGGAACTCATCTATCCGCTATATATGAACCTCCGTGACAAATATATTTTCCTAAAACACTCCTCAAAGAGATCCCAAGTAACTATCTTAGAATCAACATGGAGCTTTACTCCTTTCCTCCTCCACTGCACACCAGCTCCATCCCTCAGTAGATGGATCGCAACATGAGATTTCATGTTTATAGAACAAGGATAGAGCTTGAAGCATCCATTCAAGCTCACCAACCAAGCCTCTACTTAAAATCCACCTATCTCACCAAAATAATGTGATGGTTAAAGCTTAGGATCTCCTCAAGTGATTTAGTTGTGGTCTAATGCCTCTCTAGGTCTCTCTACATGCTCATCCCTAAGCCTAGGGCTCTGAGACCTCTCTCTAAGTCCTAAACTCTATCACCCTGTCCCCTGTGGTGACTCTACGTGGTGAATCTACATGGTATTTCTCTCCTCCATGCTCCTTGCTGGGTTGAGGAGATACCTGACCCTCAATGGAAGGGATTATGTCATGTCTAGCTGCATGTCCTCCTATTGATCCTCTGCGTAGAGTGACATTAACATCTCAAGAGTCTGCAAAATATGGCCTAAGATGGTTGCTACAGTATGATCTGGTGGTGGTAATTCCAGGTCTATGTGAAAAGAAACCTCATTTTTTACACCTCCTGCATAGAACAAAATGAGAGTTAGTTCATCTTCCTAAGTTTTATTCAATTTCCATGTTTACTAAAATATGCAATTTCTAAACTAAGTTGTTTTCTAGATTTAAAAGTGTGCTAGGTTTAAGTTTCATGTCTAAAGTTTTCTAGTGTTCCCAATGGTCTAGGATTTTTAACCACTACTATGATACCAAGTGTAACTCTGCTAAAACAACCCACTTGAGACCCAACAACAACCTAGGATTAGTTAGGAAAATTATGGAATAATTTTTTTTTTTAAAAGAATCTACAACCATGTTACAAGACAACATTTTCACTAACATATTCTCGAACAATTCTAATCTAATACAATAAAATTTTCTTTTATTAATAATTATTAGAGGACATAAGGTCCAAATTTAGGGTTAGAAGTTTCAATTTAGTTAGAGGGAAAATTCCTCACCATGCCCACTCTCTAACAGGCTTAAAGTTTCCACTTAATTTTTCTCAAACTTAATGTATTCAAAATTTCCCTAAATCACTCCCATTGGATATAAAATTTCCTCACCTTTTCATTGATATAAATAAGTCATCCTAACTCCTCATATTTTTAAGTTATGGGCCGGCGGGCCTTGGGGTGAAAATTTTCCCCAAGAGCGGGCTTCGGGCCCAAGGGTGAAAATTTGCCCAAAGGGTAGGTTGGCAAGCCATGGGGAGACCTTGAGAAAAAAATTTCCTATGTGGGAAAAAATCACATTTACACCCATGCTCCCGTGGGTCCACAAGTCCACAAGGGACACGTGGCGCTCCCTAAGGAAGCGTGGGGAAAAGCAGGGAAAGGCGGGGCAATGGGAGACATTTACAAATTATCCCACGCGGGGTGAAAATTAGATTTTGTGCCTACACTCCTATGAGTCCATAGGGGACACGTGGCATCACCTAATCTAATGTAGGGAAAGGGGGGTGGCAGGGAGAAGATTGACTTAACACCCTGAAGGACTAAGAGGGTACATAGACCCATGCCTCCGCCGACACCTCACAATGCCACATGGCAGCCCCTGATTGGCTATGGGCCGACATAACAGGGAAGGGAAAACTTGGAAAAAAATTTAAAAAAATTTTAGTCGCAAAAGATAAAAAGGGACCCATTCCTCCGCTGATGCCTCATGATGCCACGTGGCATCCCGATTGGTTACGGGCTGGCAGGAAAGATTTGGAAAATTTTCCCAAAATTTTTGAAAGCGCTAAGTTAAAAAGGGGATTCGTCCCTCTCGCTAACAACTCATGGTGCCACATGGAAGCCTCGATTGGCTGCACCCAATGGGGAGGCAGGGGAAATTTTGAAAATTTTCCCAAAAAAATTTCCTAAGTGCTAGAGGGAAAATTTGGGCGCAGTTTGCAAAGGAAATTTTTTCCAAAATTTAAATGACAAGTGAAGAAAAATTCAGAAGGCCATAAATTTTTATAGAGAGCTCATTTTGGGGAAAACGAAAACTTTCTGGAAATCTCTTAACATCCTCTTTGCACAAAGATCATTAATTTTAGGTTTTGATAAATTTTAAGGGGTCAATTTTAAGAAAACGGCCTGCAGGCTTTTACAGTGTGAACTGGTAAATTTTAACTTGTTAGATTTATTCAATTTCATCTTCCTCCTCTCTCAACATGTTAGATAGACATGGAGGATTGTTCCTAAATTGATTTAAGGAAGGATTCAAGGTTCAATTTTTCAAAATGATTTGCAATTTGAACATTTCTGTTTCTTGACATAAAACAACTACAAAACGGTTTGAGCCCGATTTTGCTAAGTTTTGAGATATTTCCTTAAGTGTTTTTGTCTATTTGAACTCGTTTAGGGCCTACTACTTCAATTCAATCATTTAATTAATTATTTTATTATTACAGGCTCAAATTGTGCATTTTTAGTTTAGATAATTTCCAGTTTGAAATTACGAATAATAGGATCAAATTTTGATGGGTCTATTTGCCATTTCTTCTTCCAAGTATTTAGAATACGTTCCAATTTCAATCTAACACATTTTAGTTGATTCAAAACAAACCATTCAAGACCAAAATGCAATACTCATTTCAAAGAGACAAAATAATGTATTTTTCTCACACGCATTTCTTCCTTTCAAACAGAGATTTCAATACATTGATATGATTAGATTCAATTCAAAAATGCAATTTGAGAAAAGCATTACATTCATTTATTGATTCCAAAAAACAAGCTTACAACTTCCTTCTTTCATTTCTTCCAAAATCATGTATTGTATACTGAAGGAGATAATGCATTTTCTTTTCACATGTTCCACTTTACCACTTTTCAAACAGAGATTTCATAAAGTATGCTAAACATATATTTCCAACGGAATAACATCATATGTACAAGACAAAACCATTTTCATTAATTCAAATGAACTCTTACAACTTCCTTTCCATTTGATTTCAAAATACAGTATACAAAATAGTATCATTCTTTCACATTCTTTCTAAATAGAATACAGAGTATAACTCTTTTACATTTCCAATTTCCACTTGCAATCAGTTCAACATATTTCCATTACAAACATTTACAATATCATCCACTTCAAGTGGGAAGGTTACAATGAGATTTCATTTCACAAGGGACTGTCAAACTATCTTTTCTCAGCTCCAGAATAGCAACATGCATTCTTCTCATTCATCCAATTTGATCACAACAAAGGTAGGGGAAAGGCAACGCTCTCCACCCAAGCAAGAAATCCAATGAAAGGAGAAGCCATACTTAATCATTGGCCCCCGATCCCCAACCACAAATAAATAGAAGATGTGATCCAACTCATGGCAACAACAGGCTTCCACAAAACATACACACAACATTTTCACAAAGAAACACAGTCCAAAACACAATGTAGTTTTTCAACTACATTAACACATGACAAACAATACTAAGGCTTCATCAAGAAGGCCAAAGGAGCAAGAAGCTTTGGAAGATGCTGCTTATGCCTCCCAATGGGAAAAATGGGTATCACCACCTGAGTACAACCCACCAATATGTGTGTGTGTGTGTGTGTGTGTGTGTGTGTGTGAATATCATTACAAACCCTTTCATACACCTTATGCCTCCCCCAAGTACCCCTTATTCCTCACATTTTCTTATATCTCCCCAACCTCTTATGGAACCCCATAATGAGTAAATAAATGCAAGATATTTCTTTGTAAGGTGGAACCCAAATTCCTAACTGCCTCCACCCTTATACCTCCCTACAACCACTTGTGCCTCCCACAAAATAACCCCATAGTCTTCTCCTACACCATTCCTAGGCCATCTACCCAACAGCCCACAATATATACCAAAAAATTCATACAATAATATTTACATAAATAAAAGAAGAGCATTTCAAGAGCCAAACTTCTACATCTCCATGATGGAGTTGTTCCTAGTTCAAAACAACAAGCTACTTCTAATGCAAGTAATCCAAAAATCAACCCAACACAAACATGTAACAATCTTCCAAAACTCCTTCAAGCAAGAGCTCCCAACCAAGAAGAAAATTCACCAAAAATGAAGTCTCCCAAAAGTGAAGCAACCCAAAACAAGACAAGAAATTTGAGTTTTATAGAAGAGGGAAGAGAAAAGGATGAGGTGGATCCATGTAGGATGCCACATCACACATCCTCAACCCCAAACACAAATTCAACTTCATTCTCCAATGCATAATAAATAGGTGGGTGAATAATATGATAGTTTACTTACACACTCAAATCCAACCCACACCCCAAAGGACTAAAATTAAAACATGTAAGAAAAGTGCAATTAAAACCTACAATTTGTCTTCCCAAAATGCATTTCAAAAGTCTAATTTTAACTCTCCAATGATAGGTATGGTTGGTAATTTAATTTAAGAGGAATGGGACAAGTTTAACTTGTCCTACAAGCCTCCAAAAATAGCCCCAAGGATAATTTCGAATTTCTAAGAAGGTGGAGTGTTTCACACTCCAAAGTTAATTTACACATCACTTACACATCTTTAAAACATGGCCAACGACTTTATTAATTGCATTATTATGACATATTTTAATTAAATAACTAAACAATATGATTACTCACAATATTTACACACCATTAAATAAATAATGAAATGGGGTATCTCGCACCACAAAAAAACACATATGAAAATTTAACAAAAGGGACCAAAAATAAAAGAAATACATAAAATCCCTTGCTTAGATTTAAAGGTGATCCCCCATGGAATCCCTAACACTAACAAACACACACACAAACAAAACTAGTTGCCATGGTGACCTTGTTGAATTCATCTAGAATTCCAATGTGGTTGGTCTCTAATCCCTCGATGTTTGTTGTGATATTTTAAACTTGAAAAACAAAATACCTCCTTCAGCCTCGTGGCCATATCAGAACATCCAAAATAATATAAATATAATTAAATTTTCAAAATCATCTAGATATATGAATCACAACAACATCAAAGCAATCTAACAATATCATTATAGTTTTATCAACAACTATATCATCATCCAATAATTTTCCATTTCTAGGGCTACTCACAATATCCAAATATCACAAGTCCGAACAACATCCATCATATAACCATGTCCAATAGTATAACATCATCAACATATAAAGTGTCTCTAATAATCATCATGCATCATATAAGAATCAAAGTCAACAATAATCCATGATCAAATATCTAACATCATACTAAATCAAAACTATAATAATGTCCATAATATAGTTGATAAAGTGTCATGATCAGTATCAAAAGGTGTCAAAGGGAAGTGGGCACTACAGAATGGGTGGGTCAAAATGTTCAAGTGCCATTTCTCTAAAAGGCACAAAATATAAAAATTTCCCCAAACCCACTTCAGCTAAATCTCTTCCACATGGACAGCTCAAATTCAAATTTTACGAAAGCAGGATGAACGACTATGATATCATGCATCTGGTTTTTCCACTAGGCATGGAAACGGCCGAGGAATTAGAGAAGAGTTATCCCAATTTCCCCCCGAGGGAAAAATTGGTTGAACGTGATCTTGCACAGGAAGAATGGAAGGGTCGGCCCAGTGGCGTGGACTCAAAGTCAACCCCAAAAACCGAGTCTGGAAGCAAGTAGAGCTCTGCAGGAGAAAAATCGAGAAAGGAAGTGTTTAATCAAGGCCCGAATCGGCTAAGTATAGAAGGAACACGGAAGGTGCCACGTGTCTCTTCGATGCACATTTGGTATGGTGCACAAATGTGGAGACCCCAAACATGCGGAGGCCCTCCACGTGGTCAGAGTCTAAAAAGACAAAGTCAACCATTGAATCAGCTAAGTATAAAGAGTTGGTAGAAGCCTCCATGCGTTAGGATCCTAAGTGAGTGCAGACTCTCCACATGCCTCATCAACACAACTTCAAAGGCATGGCCCAAAGAGAGACCCTGAACTAGTGCTAGCCCTCCACATGTCCCAGAGCTTGAAAAGGGGACACCAACAACTGAAAAGTCCAATCTCGAGACAAACTGAAGGAAGCTTCCACATGTTAGCTCAGCGCATCTTCAAGGTTAAAATCTAGAGGTGGTCCCCAAACGAGCACCAACTCACCACGTGGTCAAAATCAAGAGGGGACAGAGCCGACCGTTGAAAAGTCCAGAGTCTATGGAAGCCTCCACGCGTCCAATTAGTGCTCTTTCAAAAGAAAAGTTTGGGGGGAAATTCCAAATGTGTGCCACCCTCCACGTGTCTCAGGTCAGGAAGAACATCTCCGCCAACGGGAGGGACTTAGGAAGAATACAAAGGAAACAGAGCAGGCCTGCGGACTACACCACATGTTAGTTTGGCACAACTTTAGGAGTAAAAAGAGGGGGTGAAATATTAAGATGCACAATGTCACCATGTGGCCCCTTTATGGACAGACCCTT
This sequence comes from Taxus wallichiana var. yunnanensis, assembly GCA_018340775.1. Classification (NCBI taxonomy): domain Eukaryota; kingdom Viridiplantae; phylum Streptophyta; class Pinopsida; order Cupressales; family Taxaceae; genus Taxus; species Taxus wallichiana. The sequence goes on from CM031237.1 coordinate 852,433,494, forward strand.
TCACATATTGCAAGCCCATGTTAAACGCCCAACCCTGCACCTTCGAGACAACCATATCTTTTCACTTGAACCTCAAATATGGGCAAGAGAGGACTTTTTGGAAATCTCTCGATGTCTACTACATGTAAAAAAATATGGAGAATTGACTAGATGTCTTGATTTGGGTGAAAATATGGAAAACGTGTTTTACACCATTAATACGTGATTTGATTGCTTCAAACAGATCATATTTGATCTGATCTTTCATCCTTCCTTCTCCAACATGCCAAACAGACATGGAGAACCAACTGGATATCTTGATTTAGGTGAAAATATGGAAAACATCTTTCTTTCCATTAATATGTTATCGACCTCTTCAAATAGATCAAATTTGATCTGATCTTCCATCATTCCATGTTCAGCACACCAAAGACATGCGTAACTAGATTTGATAGGTGAGGTAGATTTGCAAGGGCATTGATGGTTGGTGGTTGAGCTTCCAAATAATATTTCCTTCGTTCTCTTCTTCTCCTCTTTTCGCTTCATCTATAAATGTAAACTTTGGCACATTACAAATGTTGGACTCTGATACTTTTGAAGTGTAAATAGAATCGAAAGCAATCAATACAGAATAATTTTCCCTTTCTCTCTATCTTCATCTATTGTCCCTTATTGCTTGCCTGAAATATGTGGATCATTTATCTTTTTTAATAAGAAACTTTTTGTTCTTATTGATATGATTTCTAGAACTTTGTTTCTATGGAATGATATCTTATGTTGTGAATGAGAATGATTTTTTTTTGTATCACCTTTTCTCAATACGTATAAGGTTATACTTTGCTATCTATATTTCCGAAAATATTGTTATATTCTACTCTTTCCTTTATTCAGTTTCTTCCATTTGTTTGTATTGATAAGCTATTTTGGAAAAAAATAATTTCAATATGTCATAAGTGCATCCTTAAGATGAAATTTGTACATTTGTATATAAGCTTTTGCTACTTGCTTTCAATAAGGGAACCTCTCCCATAAAGAGGAGGGACTTACTATCCCCTGACTGTGGTTTTGTTAAAGTACCATTTTAAAACCCAACAGTTTTTGGCGACTCTGCTGGGTATTTTGTTCCAAACGTATCCCTTTCAAAAGAAAAAATTCAAGATCATTTTTGATCTAGCGACTCCACGATATACAAGTGGGAAAAAGACCGCTAGGGAACGAACTCCTGTCATGTTTGTTCTCTTGATCTAGGAACCTTCCCAGGAATGAAGGAAAATGAAAAACACTTTTTGGCCCACATCACCAATGAGTGATAGTGACAGTGATGAGGATGATGATGGAGATCTCCCTATTAAAATTTTCCAAGATCCGGTACCCAAAACAGTTCGGTTTCTGAGAACTTCTATGGGGGTATATGTCTAGGATTATTTTCGCTAACACCGCAACTTGCGAATTCCATACAGTTCATGAGAGAAGTAAAAAGACAATGCAGGCAGCTCCATGCACATGAGAAGGTAAAACAAGCTGAAGAACACTCGGTTAATGAATTTGAGACACCTTGTAACAAAGAGGAGAACATTCAAGTTCTAGAAACTGCTCATGATGATTCTCCACATCATCAGGTATTCATTCCTCAAAGATTATCTCAATTCCACTAATGAATGTCTTCTTGTTTCTCCACTTGATGCATGTCAATTTAATATTCCTTCAAATAATGAAGAAGACAAACAACTTGAGGCTTTCTTTCAACCTGAAATAGAGTTTGTAGAAGATATGTCATGTACCAAGGTTGAATGTTCTTGTTTTGAAAGAAGTGCCCCTATGCTGGTGGAAGTGGATGTTCATCATAAAAAAATGGACAAGATCCCTCTCTCTCCTATGATTGAATAATTTCAATGCACTGAGATGAAGATCACTGTGGACCATTCTCTTGTTGTTTTAAGTTCTCTCAAAGATAAGCAAGTGCATGTACGAAGAAAAATAAATTAATGAGATCACTAGTTCCCCTGTTATATCTATGGATGAGATGAGCACACATGAGCCTTTTTGCAGTCCTTCGAAACAAATAGAAAATGGAGAGCCATGCCTGGAATATTTTCTTCACAACTATGACAGTCTTGTCTCATCTCACCCTTCGGAATGCAAACAAAAGGAAGAGGATGATGTTGTTGATCAATCTTTACTTAGTTTGACAACATTTCAATTCCCTACTAATCATGAAGACAAATCAATAATGCAACTTGTACCTAAGAGTCATGATCTTCTAGAATCAAGTGCTGATTTTGCAAAAATAGCAAGTATGTTTTTAGAAACATGGTCAAGATTACACCTAATGGTAAACCATCCAATACCTTTTCCAAATTCCTCTTGAAGATGGTTACAAGGAAAATTCAATGGAAGTTTATGTTTCTCATGAGATGTGCCATGGTGATAATTGCAATCTTCATTCATATGCTAGCATCATTCCATCAAAACAAGGAGTTGACACTATTGGGATTGGATTTTCTCATGGATCCAGTTGTCAGAGTTTGGTGATGTGTAGAAATTAGTATGAAGGCAATCAAGGGTCATACAAGTCTTTGTATGGCACTATTCATCCACAAAAGAGGAGCCTTAGGAAGATATTCAGTTCTTCACAAGGATTGAATGTTTTTAGTATGGAGTATCACTATCTGGATGGTCTTCTTTCCTCAATTTTTATTTTCAAGCCACATAGTGTTCCCATGATATTTTGGTATGCCCAACTACTCATCTTCAATTCACGGGTGCCTCATACTTTCACCATGTTGTTCCACAAAGGTACTTATTTTTCTCAGCTTGTCTCTGGAGTTGTGTAAGTTTCATGTAGTCCTTCTTCTTTCCCCTGTAAATATCCTCTTCTTTCTTTGTATATACTTTCCTAGTTTTGGCTTGTTTCCTTTCATTTTCCCTTTGCGTGTGTGTTGTCTTCTATATTGGTTTTTCCTTTGACTCTATTTTCCCAATGGAAAAGGCACTGGTCTACCTTCCCATATTTTTTCTTGGATTCTTGTCTTGCCTCGTTCCTTTGTCCAAGTCAAGTCATCCCTAGAAAGAGCCAGCTGTTGTCGCCCTAAAATTCCCCTCTTGTGAAAGATGAATTTGCAGGTCCCAAGTGTTGGTACTCAGTTTTTAATCCCGCTAGTTCCATTTAAAATTCCTCAGTCTGTGTGTTTTGGAACATTTTTCTATCTCCTTTCATGGATGCATGGAATTTATCAATCTTTTCTATGGCTGTGGACCACGTCGAGCCTTGTATTCCTTACATTTATCTTTCTGTAGAAAAATCTTTGATTCGAGCGCGAATGGTGGCACTTTTCCCCTTCTCTGCATTTTTCTACAGTCGTCTTCCCGTCAAATTCTTTTCTAGCATCTGCAGATACGTGGTCACCTCTAATTAGATGCGGTGTGGTGGGTCTTTTTGTGAACTTTTGACTTTTGTTACATTTGTAAAAAGGTTGAATTACCCCGTGTCTCCGCTAGATCCTGATTGGCTTTTCGAAATTATGAAGTGGCGGAGAAAAATTCTTACTTTGGCCCCGCAAAGGGACACGTGGCTGTTTTCAAAAGTCAAAGTGGGGAGGTGGGTCATCAGAGCACTTTTGGAAATTTGGTTTTATTTCCAAAAGGGATTAAAGTTGTAAAATGAGTGTGACTCTACCGGATGGGAAAAAGTCAAATATCGATCCTGCATCAAAATTCAAAGCGGGAGGCGGATCATCGGGTCACTTTTGGAATTTTGGTTTTGTTGCAGAAAGGCATAAAATTTATAAAGTGAGCCGCATCGATGTCAATGCCCAAGAGAAGCCACATGGAGAGTCTGATCAAAAGTGGATGGGTAGACCGAAATGTTCCGAAGTGCCATTTCTCTAAAAGGAAAAAAATATAAAAGTTTTCCCTAGACCCGCTTCAGCTAAATCTCTCCCACGTGGACGGTTCAAATTCAAAGTTTGTGAAAGAAGGATGAACAGATGTGATATGATGCATCTAGTTTTGCTACCATGCATGGAAACGGCTAAGGTGTTAGAGAAGTGTTATCCCAATTTTCCCCCGGGGAAAAATTGGTCGAACACGATCTTGCACAGGAAGAACGAGAAGGGTCGGCCCAGTTGCATGGACTCACAGTCAACCCCAAAAATGAGTCCGAAGTGAGTAGAGCTCAAGTAGGAGAAAAATGGAGAAAGGAAGTGTTCAATCGAGGCCCGAATCGGCTAAGTATAGAAGGACCGTGTGAAAGGTGCCACATGTCTCTTCGGTGTGCTTTTGGTTTGGTGCACAAACACAGAGACCCCAAACCTACACAAGCCCTCCATGTGGTCAAAGTCTAACAAGACAAATCCAGTTGTTGAATCAGCTAAGTATAAAGATCCAATGGAAGCCTCCATGCATCCCAATGATGTACCTCCAAAGTCCAAGTTCAAAGCAGGATCCTAAGTGAGCTCAGACTCTCCATGTGTGTCATCGGGCAGTAACTTCAAAGACATGGCCTAAAGAGAGACCCTGAACTAGCACTAGCCCTCCATGTGTCCTAAGTCTGAAAAGAGGACACCGGCCATTGAAAATTAAAAGCTCGGGATAAGCTGAAGGAAGCTTCCACGCGTCAGCTTGGCGCATCTTCAAGGTTAAAATTTGGAGGTGGTCCCCAAACGAGCGCCAACTTGCCATGTGGTCAGAATCAAGAGGGGACAGAGCTGGTCATTGAAAAGTCTAGAGTCTATGGAAGCCTCCACGTGTCTAATTGGCACTCTTTCAAAAGTAAAGTTTGGGGGGCAGTTCCAAATGTGCGCCAGACTCCATGTGTCTCGGGTCAGGTAGAACGTCTCTGCCAATGAGAGGGACTTAGGTAGACTACAAAGGAAACGGAATAGGCCCGTGGACTATGCCACGTGTCAGTTTGGCACAACTTCAAGAGTAAAAATAGGAGAGAAAATCTTAAGATGTGCTAGGTCGCCACGTGGCCCCTATATGGATAAACCCTTTCGCATATTGCAAGCCCGCGTTAAACACCGACCCCACACCTTTAGATAGCCATGTCTTTTCATTGGAAGTTCATATTTGGGCAAGAGAGAAATTTTGGAAAGCTCTCGATGTCTCGCTACATGCCAAACAACATGGAGAATTGATTGGATGTCTTGATTTGGGTGAAAATCTAGAAAACATCTTTCACACCATTAATACATGATCTGATTGCTTCAAACAGATCAAATTTGATCCGATCTTCCATCCTTCCTTCTCCAACACACCAAACAGACATGGAGAACTAACTGGATATCTTGATTTGGGTGAAAATATGGAAAACATCTTTCGTGCCATTAATATGTGATCAAACTGCTTCAACTAGATCAAATTTGATCTGATCTTCCATCCTTCCTTCTTCAGCACACCAAAGACATGCAGAACCAGATTTGATAGATTGTAGGTGGATTTGCAGGGGCATTGATGGTTGGTGGTTGAGCTTCCAAATCAGATTTTCTTCCTTCTCTTCTTCTCCTCTTTTCGCTTCATCTATAAATGTAAGATCTTGGCTCATTACAAATGTTGGACTCTGATACTTTTGAAGTGTAAATAGAATCGAAAGTAATCAATACAGAAGAATTTCCCCTTTCTCTCTATCTTCATCTATTGTCTCTTCTTGCTTGCCTAAAATATGTGGATCATTTATCTTCTATAATAAGAAACTTTGTGTTCTTATTGATATGATTTCTAGAACTTTGTGTCTATGGAATGATATCTTATGTTGTGAATGAGAATGATTCTATTCTATATCACCTTTTCTCAGTACGTATAAGGTTATACTCTGCTATCTATATTTCTGAAAGTATTGTTATATTCTCGATCTTTCCTTTCTTCAATTCTTCCATTCGTTTGTATTGATAATCTATTTTGGTAAAAAATCATTTCAAGATGTCAGAAGTCCAACCTTAAGATGAAAGTTGTACATTTTTATATAATCTTTGTTGTTTGTTTTCAATAAGGGAACCTTTCCCATAAAGAGGAGGGAATTGTTGTCCCCTGATTGTGGTTTTGTTAAAGTACCATTTTAAAACCCAACAAGTTCAAAAGGATGTTTCTTGTTCTATTGAGGAGGAAGGTATTCTTTTCCATAAGGAAGTAGTATCTTTTGATTTAGATCTGGTGGACAAGGGCCATCAGATGACAAAATGAGAGAGGAGGTGCAGATACTAGGCTCAACAACTCAAGTAGATTTTGATAATAAAAATTCTTTTGGTTCTAGTTATTTATTTAGGCAAGAGAGTCTCTTGGAAGGGCTAGAGGTGGGAAGAGCATCCTCAACTTTTTTATATTTTAGAAGATAATTTTCTTGGTATGCCTCTTTTTATAATGGCAGATCGAGATTAATTTTAGACTAGAAGTGAGTACAGTCTTGTTATTATGTGTTCTATAAATGGGAATAATGTGAAATTTGATTCTTCACAGAAACGTGTGAGGACTTAGGCAAGAGACATTCTCATTCTCCTATTAAGGCTAATATAGAGGATGACTATAGTATGTTGCATACTCCCTGTAATTTGAAGGAGGGTGGAGGATTTACAAATAGTCATCACTGCTACACCCTTAAGTCTAGACCCATTGGTGTGAAGAAGTTTAAACAGGTTTTTGAAGGTGTATTGGAACAAAATATTGGTATAGGTCTTTCTTGTGCTAGACGGAGTTGCAGGGGCAGAAAATCTAAATTGTTTTGGGCTCAAGAGACAGCTCAGAAAGAGGTTTTGGTAGGTAAACAAGGTTCTTTGGATGGGGTTCTTAGAGCATCTTTTACCCCTAGTACGGGTAAATAATGCTTTTTATGACTCTGAATGTGAGAGGTTTGGGCAGCTCCTCGAAGAAATTAGCCCTCCGTAGATTAGTTGAAAAACATAAGTTGGATTTTTTCATGATTCAGGAGATTATGGGTGATGTTCATAAACTTGTTTGTGATTTGGGAAAGTTTTTTGGTGATTGGCGGTTTTTATTTTTGGATGCCAAAGGTCGTTTAGGTGGGTTGATTTTGGCATGGAAAAATAATAGGCTTAAATGTACTAATCTTTTCTCTTTTGAATCTGGTTTAGGTACTGTACTATTTGCTCATGAGCTTAATGAAGAGTTTCTTGTCTTAAATATTTATGGGTCATATGTTGATCGGGTGGCATATTGGGATAATATTTTTGCCAAGGGCTTTCTCAGACAAAAGTACCTGATTATTGGAGGAGATCTGAATTTCTCTTTGGGGAGAGCTGAGATATGGGGTACTGCTGCAAAGGCTGATGAAATTTCTGATTATTTTGTGAGGCATTTGGAAGAATTGGCTCTTTATGACATTGAACCGGTGAAGTTGAACCCTACTTGGAGAAATAAGTGCATTGGTGATGCTAGTATTGCCAAACGTATTGATCGTTTCTTGGTTAGTGATGCCTTTGTTGAGGATTCAATCAAAATTAGGCAATGGATTGGATCGGGAGGTGATTCCGATCATATGTCAGTTTTTTTGGAAACTGCTAGTGCTAGCAAAAAAACCTCCAAGCCCCTTCAAATTTAACCCAAACTAGATCAAGGCGAAAGACTATGTTTCGATGATAAAGGAAGCTTGGGTTCATTTTGAGGTCTCTTCCAAATATTTTGTAGCCTCACATTTTAGGAGGAACCTTAAACATATTAAACAGTTGTTTGTTGATTGGGCTTACAAAAAAAGAACAAATAAAGCCCAATAACTTGAGGATGTTGAAGCACATTTAGAAGCTTTGGTTAATAGAGAATGAGCAAGGTTTCCAGATGAGGATTTTAAATATGAGGTTAGGAAGTTGGACCAGCTGAAGTGCAAAATATTGGAAGATAAGGAAGATGCGTTAAGGATCAAAAGTAGATCTATTTATTTGGAAAATTTTCCAATCATTGTAAGAATGTTAATATTATTTGGCAAATGCCAAAACATGATGGCTCTTTTGTTTGAAATTTGAAGATATTGCTCAACTGGGAGTGGATTATTTTCAAAATATTTACAATGAGGAGAGTCAGGTGTCTATTGCCGAGGTTGTCAAAATGACATCTTTCTTTCCTAGCTTTGTGAATGAAGAGGACAATCTGAGACTGATGGAAGGGATCTCTAAGGAAGAGCTCCAAAAGGTTATGCATAGTTTTCAAAAGGATAAGAGTCATGGTCCTGATGGGTGGCCTATTGAGTTCTATTTGGGTTTTTATGAGACTATTGAGGATGAAATACTGAGGGTTGTTAATGAAGCTAGAGCTGAGGGATGGATTTTTGTTGCTTTCAACTCTACTTTCATTGCTTTAATCTCTAAGGTTGATGACCCAAACTCTTTTGAACATTATAGGCCAATCTCTTTATGTAACTGCATATATAAAATCATAGCCAAGATCATTGCTTTAAGAGTTTCGAAACTTCTTTCATATTTCATTTCAAAGGAGCAGTTTGGGTTTCTATCTAGTAGACAAATTCATGAGGCTATAGGGGTTACACAGGAGGGGATTCATACCATCAAAACGAAGAAGTTGTCTTCTATGGTTATCAAATTGGACCTGTCAAAAGCTTATGATAGAGTTAGCTGGTTGTATCTGAGATTGATGTTGATTCATTTGGGGTTCAACATCCATATTGTTTATTGGATTATGATTTTTGTTACTTCCATTTTTTTCCATCTTAGTTAATGGATCAGCGTCTTCTTTTTTCCAATCGGGCAGAGGATTAAGGCAGGGTTGTCCTCTTTCTCCTCTCTTATTTCTTATTATTGCTGAAGGATTAAGTAGAGCTCTTCTAGAGGCTAAAATAACTGGCTCTTTCAAAGGCATTTCCATTGGTGGTACTATCTCTCTTTCGCATCTTTTATTTGTTGATGACATCCTTCTTTTTGTGATGGCTCTAGAAGGGATGCTCTCAAACTTAAAGATATTTTATATCTTTTTGGTACAATGACTGGAATGGTGATTAATATACAGAAGTCCATGGTTTCCTTTACTGGCATTCATGATCATGAGATCAGGTTTTTTCTTCAGTTATTTCCCTTTCAACAAACTGATCTGGAGGTTGGTCTGAAATATTTGGGATTTTTTCTTAAGCCAAATGCTTATGGTATCAAGGATTGGAATTGGCTTATTATTAAGGTGGAAAAACATATTAATTTGTGGTGTAATTGATGGATTTCATGGGGTGGCAGGCTGACCTTAGTCAAAACTGTTCTTGAGGCTACTCTAGTTTATTAGATGTCCTTGGCTTGTGTTCTAAAGGGGGTGTTAGAAAATATTAGACAAATGAGTTTTAGATTCTTGTGGTCCTGGGAGTAAGGATAAAAAAGGGATAGCATGGGTGAAATGGCAGCATATTGTCATTCCAAAAGATCAAGGTGGTTGGGGGCTTAAGAATCCTTTCTTGTTTAGTAAGGCTTTGGCTGCCAAATGTGTTTGGAGACTGATTGGAGGCAAGGGACTTTGGTGTCAAGTCATGATCCATAAATATATATGGCCTGATACGGTGGAAGATTGGATCATAAATTCTAATAAATCATGTCATAATGCCTCTATTGTTTGGAAAGCAATGATATCCTCTTTTTCTATTATAGGTAATGGGTTATTGTGGTAGATTGGAAATGGGATGAAAGTGAGGATTAGTTCTGATCTGTGGGTGGGAAGTGGTGATGGATATAAACTTTCTGAAGCTCTGATTTTAAATCTTCACATGAAAGGTTTTTTTTCCTTAATCAAGTTGCACTTCATGATTCATCATCCATCTGGAATCAAGAATGGAAAACAGCAATGATGATTGGATTAGAAGGTAGAGATATTTTTGAATGGGAGAGGTATATCTCTTTTTTAAAGTGCACTCATGTGAGGATTAAGCATGAGGTAGATGAGCTTATCTGGGGCGAAATTCTATGGGAGGGGTTTATACTCCCAAAACTGGCTATCAATCTTTAGTGGTTGTTCTTTGGGGTAGGGATTAGGGTCTAGTGGTGGAAGCTCATATGGAAGTTTAAATTTCCTTTAAAAATACATTTTTTTATGTGGTTTGCTCTTAAAAATAAAGCTCTTACTTGGGATATCTTGCAAAAAAGGGGAATTTCTGGTCCTAGAAGGTGTTTTCTTTGCAATGATTATGAAGAAACCATTGTTCACTTACTTTTGTTGTGTCCTTTCACTGTTCAAGTATGGAAAGAGCTGGAAGATAGATTGGGTATTCAGATGAATTGGAGTAACAACACTATTGAAGAGGGATTACACAAGTGGTGTCATAATTATGCTCTTAAAAATATAAATCTCTCTCGTTAATTGTTGCGTGGGGAGTGTGGCTAGCGTGTAATGCTCTCATATTTGAAGATAGATATATTCCTCCATTTCAGTGTGTTGTCCAAAGTTTAACCATGTTTGAAGGTTTTGTTCATATTAGTAAGAAAAAAGCACAGAGAGAATTTACAATGGAACATATTGATAGAAGTGGTGCTTGGGCTTATTTTTATGGAGCTTGCAAGGTGAATCATCGACATGTGGAGCAGGTGGTGTTTTATTTTTATCTGAGGTACACTTTCTCAAGCTAAAAGATGGTTTGGGTAGAGGTACTAATAATTATGCTGAGCTTATGGCACTTAAGCTGATCCTAATGCTAGCAGCTGAAAAAAGAGTTAAAAAACTTCAATTTTTGGAGATTCTATTACGAGCTTGTAAAGCTGGTTGAACAGAAATACTCTTTGGAAAGCATAAACTTGCATTCTATTTTTGAGGAGATTCAACTTGCCATAACCTATTTTCATAGTATTTCTTTCCATCATATTTTTAGAGAAAGAAATCTTGAGGCAGATGGACTCTCTAAAGTGGGACTTCAACTGGAAGCGGGTATATGGCACATACATGAGAGGGTGGATGGTATTACTACAAAGTATTATCTGCCTCTCTTTTTTTAATTCTTTTTTGTGCCATTTTTTTTGGGGTGGTTTCTTTTGTGGGATCTTTCTTGACCACATTTTGGCCCCTTGTTTTTCACTATTTGCTCTTCCAATGTTGTGACCTTATCTTTCTAGTCTTTTGGGCGGTTTCTTTATTGCTCCTTTTTCCTCATGGAATTGGTTGATATGCTTTTGCATATATTGAATGTAATTTGTTAAAATATTTAATAAATTACATTTTTATGGATATATATATCATTGTACATTTTTTTCTACTAGGATTTAACATTCACTTAAATTCATTTACTTAGGGAAATTATATATAGGCAAGATGATTAAAGAAAATTATCTATTCATTTATAAGTGAAAAGAGAATTTCCTATATATAATTTCACTAAGTAAATGAATTTAAGTGAATGTTAAATCTAATAGAAAAAAATGTATATAAGTGAATTGCCTATATATATATATATATAGGCAATTCACTTATATACATTTTTTCTATTAGGATTTAACATTCACTTAAATTCATTTACTTAGTGAAATTATATATAGGCAAGATGATTAAAAAAATTATTTATTCATTTATAAGTGAAAAAGAGAACTAAAGGATTTTTCTTGTCCAATCCCAATACACTAATGAAGAGAAACTATTCATTGTTTAAACACCAAATGTCTATTTCCTTTTTCTTATAATTTAATATGAGATTGACTATATTTTCCCAACATTTCAATATGCCTACTTTTTCAATAAAAACAAGAAACTATTTCCCTTTTTTCACAATAGTATAAATGACATCCATGTCAAGTAAACAAGTATATTTCCATGCAAGAACACCAATATTTTAAAATGAAGCTTATTACACTTTTGAGGAAAATATTTAAGTTGAATATAAGCTAGATTGAGAGAGCTTCAATTTCATTTTCAAAACCATTTCAAGGTTCTTATTTCATCTATTAATACAAGACTTGATAGTTTCATTTTACAAGAACTAACCTATTTAAAATAAAAGTTTTCATTCAATACACTCTTGGTAAAGTTTACAAGTTGAAGAAATATTAATAATAACAAATATAATTTCTTTTTCCTACTTTCCAAATATACATACATTTTGAAAGCTTAATAAAAATCAACCTTTCACAACACATTTACAAGAAGTTGAAAATATTTAAAATGCAAGTTACAAGCCCTCCACTTAAGTGGAGACAACATGGAAAATATTTTACAAAGTGGGATCTCTTTTCATTTTCTTCAAGTGCAACTATGACCAAATATTCACTTGAGCTCCACAATCTTCTTCAAAATCTAAACACAACAACAAAATAGGGGAGTAGGAAACACTCTCCACCCAACCAATAATCCAATGAGGAAGAGAAGCCTTCTTCCTCATTGGCCCCGAGCCCCAACAATGAAACAATAAGGGGTATAAGACAACCAAGACAACTTTACATGGCTTCCACAATCAACATTCAAGCAAACTTTCAACACAATAAACACAATACCAAAATCACAACAAACATGCAATTTTCCCAAGCACAAAGTCTCAATACTCAAGCCAAGAAAGAGAAAGAAACATGGGGATCTACTTATTCCTCCCAAGGGTTTGGGTGCCCACCTTAAAGCCTCCAAAAAATCAATCACATACCCACAAGACTCTTATGCCTCCCTAAAAAAAATCTTATATCTCCCTCAACTCTTATGCCTCCCTCAATAAAACATACAAGATAAGCACAAATTTCACTTATCTACAAGGTGGGACACCCCAACCCAACTCCCTCCCAAAATACCCAATAATACTCTTATGCCTCCCTCCAAAATATCCCCATTTCCATTTTCTCCTACACAACCTAAAGGTCATTCTATTTCCCAAAATCACAAACATACAACAATCATCCATTCACAATCATTTGCACAACAAAATAGCAAAAAGAATACATGGGTGAAGTCCCTACCTTGCCATTGCAAGAGTATCCAATCCACAAGCACAAGCTCCAAGCCTTTCCAAGTCCAAAGAAAGAATAATCCAACTCCAAGCTTCAACAAGCACTCCAAAAGAAAGCTTCTCCCAAAAATGCAAGAGTCCAAATAAAACAAGTAACCCCAAAATCATCAAACAAACTTAAATAAATAGAAAAGAGAGGAGAGAGAGGTGATGTGGCTCCATGTAGGATGCCACATCATTCCTATTCCAATCCACATCACAAGGTCAAACTCCAAACCCCAAATCACAATAAATTGGTGGTTGAGGGAATGACAACCCTCTTACACACTCAAACTCAAACCCACACCTCTAAAGGAAAAAATTAAAAACATATGTAAGAAAGTGCAATAAATAGCACTTTTTGTCTTACAATCACATAATGGGGTCTATTTTTGACCCCTTAACCCATAGGGGTAGTTGGTAGGTGAAATTAAGAGGTGTGGACAAGATTAACTTGTCCCACAAACCTCCAAAAATGGCCCTTAAGCCCAAATCCGAAATTGACATGTAAGGTTGAGTACACAACACTCAAAAGTAATAAAATCCTTTCAAATCCAACACAAATCAAGAACCACCTACCCACATTAAATACCCCCTTTGGTCACATCTCAAATTACACTAATTAATCAAGTTTAATCAACTTAAATTGAGCATTTTAACAAACAATAATAAAGGTGACTCACAATACTAAAATAATTCAAATACTCACAAAATAAATAAAACAAAAAGGGAAACAACACATTTACCCAAGGTCACATTTGAGGCCACCCCCAATGGGGACCTCCTAACAATCTAACAATAACAAACAACATACAATTACACAAGTTGCCAAGGTGACATGTTGCCAATACCCCAAATTCCTTCACTGTTGGTCTCTTATCCCCTTTTGTTTGTTGTGTTACAAATTCCTGCAAAAATCAAAACAATACCTTTCTGGCCTCATGGCCATATTAACGACATCGAGACAATAAAACAAACACATACATATCAATTTACATCATCAAATATCATAGCTAAACCATCACTAAAATCAAGTAATTTCACCAATTGTTCACAATTTCAAATATTTTGATTTTATCATTTCATCAATTAGCAATAAGATCACAAAACCAACTAAATCATCTAGCAAAATCTATATATCAAATCCAATGTGTCAGTATAATAGTAACTCTAGATCATCAAATATTGATATGTCAATCCATGCATATAATCCATCATATAAGTCACATCATGTCAAAATTCTAAAACATCCATATTATCTATCAAATAGGCTAATCAAATATAGTAATGTCCATCTATCAATGTCTAAAGATCAAATATGATAACAATGTCTATGGATCCAATCCAAAGTAAGCAAAATCATAGTAATATCAATGTCAAAGAGGAGTGGGCACTACAGATTTCCACCTATATGATTGACTACATAGGAAAGTGTAGGGTTGTAAATGTTTAAGGGATTACTTAGTCACCTCTATCTCTCTATCTCCGTTGTTATCTCAAACTCCCTATCATTTTCTCTTTCTCTTTTTTTTTCTACATTTCACTCCTTGGTAATATATTCTCTTGTTCCTTCTTCTCTTTCATCAATTCTTTTAAAGTTATTTTCATTTTCTCATTTTCTGTCGACAATCATCGTGGCTTTCCTTTCATTTGCTTGCTGTTTTTTAAAACCTTCAATTCTTCAAACTCTTTCTTGCATGCTTGTTCCATAAATATCTTCATGTCCTCATCTTCAATGAGAATTTATGATTGTCTACTTAACCTAATTGAACCACCATATACATGAGAAAAATTTCCATAATCCTTTGAATTAGTAGCTTTAGAAAAGAGGATATTAAAGTAGGTATGTAGCTATTTTCTAGTTGAGTGCAATATTCGTTTTCAATGTTTTCTTCTAAAATGTTTTCATTTTATTCCAAATGAAATCATTTCATCTTGTAAGCCCCACACTCTAATTTTTGCATAGAATCACCCCATTATTTGAATTCAATGTTCACTCCCATGTTTTTAGTTATTTCCATGATGTAATCCGGTATTCTTACTTATGTAACAAAGACTTAAAATTTCCTCCTCTTATACATTATTGCATGTAGTTCATGTGAGTAGCATCACTCATTTATTTTTATCTTGAAGAGGTGATTCTACTTGTACTACATTTTTATATTTATTCAACTTGAATTATTATTTATGTATGTATTCGGTATTATTGTCACATGTTGTTGAATATCACACTAATGTACTCTTATTAACCTCATAATGTTTTCAACTACAATAAATTCATCTTGATCAACTTGAAATGTTTGACTTGGATTCATGTCATTGGAAAGAGCCTCTAGTTTTAGTGGCCAAAATTCCAATTCTTCTAAATCTTGCCTTGATATTATCTACTATGAGGGCCTTTTTGAATATTATGCTCCCGGATGAGTCACAATGGTTCTTTTACTTTCCAAATTGGGATGTTTTATCATCCGTAATGAACTCTCAATTTTGAATTAGTTTATGAAAAGAGAAAACACTTACATCCAAGGGTTGGAGCTTGTGGTTTATGTGAACTAGAATGTAACATGATTGATCCCCTAAGTTTTTCCATCTTGGATAGGGAGAATTTCCATGTGGATATCATGGCCATCAGATATGAGAACATGTCACTTGGTAGGAGAAACACATGATGGCAATGAAAACCATGTTTCACTTTCCACTATCCAAGTGACCAAAACTTCTCGGGGTCAATCTTGTTACATCGGCTATCCACACAAGCCAAAAATCCAACCCTTGGATGTAAGTGTTTTCTCTCCATTCAAAAACTAATTCAAAATAAAGAGGCTGATGTAAATGGGAAAACATTCCAATTTGGAAATCTAAAGAATTGATTTGTCCAGTCCTAAAATCATAGCATTCAAAAGGGACCTCACACCAAATAATATCAAAGTAGGGTTTGAAAAAACTGGAATTTGGCCATTAAACCTAGAGGCTCCTTCCAACCAAAAAATCCCTCACACAAAATAATATCAAGGTAGGGTACTTGAAAAACTTATAATTTGGCCACTAAACTTAGAGGATATTTCCAATGACATGATTCTAAGACAATAATTTCAAATTGAAGAAAAAGAGGATTTTGCAAATGAAAATATTCGATGTCTATATGAATGAATGAGTGTGATATTTAATAACACCTAGCATAGATCACAATAATATATATAGAGACAATAGTTCAAGTTGTAAAAATGATACTTGGTGGGGTGAAAATAGAATCACCATGTCAAGTTGAAGAAGAAATTATTGATCCCGCCAAAAATATCCAAATGCATAAAAGTGTACAAGATGAAGGTTTAAGAATACCTACACGAGTAAGCGTGCGATATTACATAATGAAAAGGGCTAAAAACATGAGAGTGAACCTTGACTTCAAAAATTTAGATGTTAAGACTTTCAATGTTGACCCCTACATCCTCTATATCCCAAATAAGCTGGTGGTTCATTATTATGGAAATACTAGAGCATGGAGCATACAATACGAAGTAATTTCATTGGGGAAAATGACAAACTTCGCAAACTCATATTGCAATCAACTAGAATTTAGTTAGGTACCTACTTCAATATACTCTTTGTGAGGCTACTAATTCAAAGGGTGCATGCTAAGTCTCCTCTTTATTTGGTGGTTCGGGAGGTTAAGAAGACAACCACAAATTTGCACTAGAGATGAGTCCATAAAGATATTTCTAGAATAAGAAACATGCAAGGTAAGAAAAAGAAACCAAAAATGAAAGGAAATCCATGAGAAAAAAAAAGTGAAAAAGAATCTAAGTAGAAGAAGGAACAAGAAAACATATTACAAAGGAAATAGAAAGAGCAAGAAAAAACGATGAAGTGCAAGTTACAATAATTTAAGCTCTTAATTGTATTTTGTGCAAATGTTTGGTAGCATTTTTAACATACCAACAACAACTAACAAAGAGCAATAAAATGAAGGATCAATAAAATATTTTTATATCCTCGTCACTCAACATATTTTACATGATTCGCCTTCTTTATATATTGTATAGTCAAGAATGATTTAGAGTCTAGTACATTTTAGTGGGGTATACACTTAAATAGGTGGTTGAACTTATGTATGTTATTATATGGGTGATTAGATAAATTTTACTTTATGGGGAATTTTTATGGGTTGTATTCTTGGCCCATGGTTTCGATATCTATTATATTGAAAACCATGTGGACATTCTCTTTGTGATCTATCATATACTCACACACGTGTTAGGATAAAGCAAAAAATTACAAGTACATTTTTCTATTTTAAGGTTGAGTTAATGCAATAAAGGAGTTTTATGTTGGATTGCTAGAGTAGATCGTGTATATTGTGTAATCTTATGTGTATGTCATTTTTCTATTCATCTTAAAGATTATGTTAAGTATTAGTTCTGTTGTATTAATCTATCGAGATCATTTTCTCTTTAATAATGAAGGTTATCATTCTTTGTTTGACCTGGCGGCATATGTCCATGTGATACTTTATATCCAAATACAAGTTGGGCTTAGCAAATTATTAAAACTGGATTTTTAAGTGTTTCAAAGTGTAAATTGTAAAATAACCAATGTTCATTTTTCTTCTTATCATTTATTCTTTAAAACTTAGACACATTTCAATTTTTATTTTTAAATTATTAATCTTGTTTATTTAATATCCATCACATCCAATTATATATATATAGGCGCATAACATTTCAATATTTGAATTTGATGTATGTATCCTACCTAAGGTATTTACTTGTCTTGTTAAGGCTTGTGCTACTACTTTACAATCTATTCAAGTTAACTTGTTTATTCTTTAAACTTCATTACATTTGTAAATAGAAATTGCTTGAATGTTCTAAAATCATTTGTCTTCATTTGCACAACTACCACAAATCTTATGATAGTTTAAAACAAATAATTATAATATGTATAAAAAATAAAATAACCATTTGAATGATTTACTATGATTATGAATGATATTTTATAATACACTTCAAATCTATATAAGTTCAACCCGTTATTTCCTAGTGGTAAGGTTGGTTGGACTATTGATCATTTACCATGTATAAAAACAATTGAAAAATAGAAATGCTAGGCAGATGTCACAAGAGAATTTGCAATAATAAAAACTCTTTTGAAAGTATTTAGCACTTATTTTTGTCAAATAAATACTCTTGAAAAAGGGCTTTGTAATGCACCCTACAATCTATACCCTTGATAAAGAGATTTTTTAACATGCACTCACCCTCATACTTACATAGTTAATGGTGTATCTTATCTCATTATTGTCATGCCCATGATTCCACGATCCAAATTAACTATCCAAAACCGATAAATTTTGGAGAAATTTTTTTAAAACATTAGTTAAGTATTCAATTATTAATCTAATTCAATAACTTGATTAGGGAGGATATGGGCTATAACCATAACATAATTAATTTTTCAATCATTTGTCATCCTAACTCATTAATTGTTATTATTCCAAACCATGAAACTAATTAATAGTGAGTACAATTCACCATTGAGTTATAATGTGCAACTTAGAGTACTTAGCACATATTTAGAGATTATTTCAAGATCAATTATGAATAGTGATAATCCATACCCTTTGTTTATTCTCATTACTAATTCCACTTGTTACTCTAACTAGGAATGACTAGAAACAATCCAAGCATTATTTGTAATAATAAGATGACTTGAGTTTTATTACATTTGTACTCAAAATTGATGAGTTTAGATGCGAGTGTGAAAATAACCATATTTATATTTTTGCAATTACAGATTAAATAAGTTAATTCCAAATTTCCCCACCAAGGGTTAGTTAAGTTTAATCTAAAATATAGTTTACACGATTAAGGTGAGTAGGTGACTAAATTTATTGTGTTTTCTTCATTATGGGGTTTGGTTTAGAAAATTAAGGAACTTATTTAAATATAATTTAGGTTAATTAAATTGGGCATGGGTCTCATTTTGCCCCTTCTAAATGGACCCATGACCCTTTGCACTAAAAATCATTTTAAGTTAATTAAATCAAACATATTCATCCAAAATCAAAAGGGAAAGGTGTAGACACCCTAAAAATACATACTTATTTCTAGCCTTTGTGTAATAACCCAATCCACGTCCCTTTAAGAAATAATTTAATTAATTATATCATGCTTTAAGTATTCACCCACATCCCTTTAGAATTAATTTTAATCATGCTTAAAACCTACACTAACATCCCTTAGCATATTTAATTAGTTATTTAAATGGAAAAAAATCTATTTATCCACTCACCTCCCTCTCGGCTCCACTTCACCATCCTAGTCACTCAAGTTGAACTAGCTCACTCCACTCCACTTCTAAAACCTTATAAAGGTGGAAGTAGCACTTTTTCATGTACAACCATCTTCTTGAATAAAATCTTATTTCCAACCAAATATTTTTAGTACCCGACTCAATAGAGTAAATAAATACAATAAAAATAAATAAGCAAATAAATAAACTAGAATTTAAAATAATAATACAAATAAAGTGTGTTATTATATGTGTGTGTGTGTGTGTGTGTGTGTGTTGAATGTAACTTTAAACCACTATTGTATTTTTTTGGCTTGTGATCCCTAGGGAGAAGGTTCTAGCCTCAAAAACCTCTTCCCGCTAGTCCATGATATATTCAATCATCAATAAACTCTGAAAATTTTAAGGAACTTTATCATGCATCAAAATACAAAAATGATATATATCTATAGACTACATAATACTCGATAGATCTTCTTTGCAAAAAAGCCACAAACTAGAACCCATCGAACATATCCAACCCGAAAAAGCCCCACCAAGCTACAATAGCATATATCATTCTAGCTCACACCTCCATGCCGAAGCAAATGACTTCTCAACCTAGAATTTCCACCTTTGAGTCACTTTGAGGCTATGAAGAGGAGAGATAGTGAGTCGTACAACATTCAAACATCGACACTTTGGCCTTATCAAGAATTTGAAAGCCTTGATTCTCGGACAACCTCCAAACCAAGGGAAAATGCCTAAATCCCATGGGCCATGGTGTGAATGTGATCTGGATACTCACCAACATCTCCTCAAAATCCTTCATCTCCTTATGCAATATGAACTAACCCAATGAGTTTGAGATTATATTCGCAGCACTAAAACCCTAATCCACATCAAAGATGATTTGTGTAATGCCCACTTAAACAACGCCTCAAAACCACATTAATTACTTAGGGAGATTCATTGTAAATTTATTTTTGGGGTTAAGAAGATCATAAACATTGCTTGCAATCAATTAACTCACATCTAATAATTTCTACTCCACCAAAATTTAATTCGGGACCCGATTAACAATCAAATATTATTGATCAATTTCTAAAGTCATTTTAGGATTTAATCTTCTCCTAAGGTCTCCATTAAATTTTAATTAAATAAGGGCTAAATCATCCTCATTATTTTACTCATTTAACTCTCCTTAAGTTTTTCATGGATTATTCTCTAAGCTTGGTTTAAACATACTTGAGTAATAACTTAACACCCCTACTCTACATTACTTATTTAACTATGCATTTTTCAAGTAATTAATTTAATCTTCTTAGACCATTTTCTAAAATATCCCTACACAATATCATTCATCTAGTTCTCATAGTCAAATGCCAAATACATGTTATTTAATCCATGCTAGCAAGGGTCACATTTTAATTCTAACTCTCTAATACCCTTAAGTGGCCCCATTCACATATTACCCATACCATTTAATTAACAACTCATTCCCATAAAAATTTCATCACTTCCATCACTTTAAGTGATGTAGGATATAATCTCATCCATTAGATTAAATCATTTTTGGCCTTTGGATCTTAGGTTTTCTAAAATGCCCTAAAAATCCTTATGGAGTCTCTTTTATTCCTTTCTTACCCTAATCCATCTCATTTTTACTTTTGCAGGTTTGGGAGCATGGAGGCCATGAAAGCTATGGAGGTTACTCCTTGCTCTAGGATAGATACACATAGATTTGGAAGGTCATTTGCATCCCTCTCCTAGGGTTTGCTTTATATTTTTTTTTGCATTTGTGGAAAGTTTGCCATATTTGGGTTATGGGTGTTGTTGCCCCATTTTATTTCATCTTTCTTTGAAAAAAATTGTTGTAGATCGGGTATATATTATATATATATATATAAACAAATTTAATATTTTTACCTTTCCTACCTAGTATATATATAGTTTGTGTTGGTAGGGCGTCGTATAGTTGGCTTGGGTCAGCATTGATTAAATGGAAGTTTTAAAGTGGGGTGGGAGGAGGCACCCCACCCCAACTTAGTATTATCCTCCCCCACCCAAATAGTGAGTTGGGGTGGGGTGCCTCCCCACCCCACTTTAAAACTTCCATTTAATCAATGTTGGCCCAAGCCAACTATACCAACACACACACACACTCACACACACACACACACACACACACACACACACACACACACACACACACACACACACACACACACACACACACACACACACACACACACACACACACACACACACAAACATATATATATATATATATAACTCATCTCATCCAACAAAGCCGATTAGGTAGGAAATAGGAAAGGTACAAATATTAATTTTTTTAACTATATATATATAGTCGTTATTTATTAGTGTGTTGGTTCGGACTATGTAAAAATCGTCATAGTTTTAGATATAGTGGAGCCTTGATTAAATGGTAGTGGGTGCCACTACAAAATAGTGGAGTGTGTGTTTAGTTAATATTTGGGTGGGGCGGCTTTATAGTGAGTTGGGGTGGGGGCCTCCCCCACCCCACTTTAAAATTCCATTTAATCAATGTTGGCCCAAGCCAACTATACGACGCCTTCTACCAACACAAATATATATATATATATATATATATATATATATATATATATATATATATATATATATATATATATATATATATATATATATATATATATATATATATATATATATATATATATATATATATATATATAGTTTGTGTTTAAGCCGCAGTTAGGTAGGAAATGTAATAATATTAAATTTGTTTATATATAGATATATATGAAATATTTATTTAAATGTACTCATTTATAATATATATAAGGACATGAATTTATATGTAATTTACACATATAAATATATAATTGGATGTGTGTGTGTGTGTGTGTGTGTTTTATATTTCATATTTTTTTGTTTTTTTGTTCTAATTTAAATAATTTATCAAATCAAATTTGATTATATAACAACTATATGGCATATTTAGTGGTTATAATTTTAATTAGGTGAGATAGTTGGAACCATTTCCCGCAACAAAGTGAAATTTGATTATAAAATTAGATCAAATCATTCCTTTTTTCCTTTTAAATTTTAAGTTGCCAACAATACAAAGAAACAAGAAATCAACATATGCTTTACATACAAGGATACCATTCCTTTCAAAGTGAATTTACAACTCTTTAATAAAATTCTATATTTGAGGGAACTTCATTTCAATTACAAAACCACTTCAAAGTCCTTTTTCCAATGATAAGAAAAAAAAATTAACAAATACATTTTACAAGAACTACTCCATTAAAATGCAAAAGTTACAAGCCTTCCACTTTAAGTGGAAACAACATGGCCAAATTTACAAAATAGGATCTTCCATAGACTCGATACAAGATCTTCATATCAATTTCATCATCCAAGAGATGGTTCTAGAGTTCCCAATGCATAGAAAAAAAATTATCTCTATCTTCTATCAGGTTAAAACCCACAATGAAAAATCCTCTGACACAAGGATAAATATCCACTCTACCTAGAATGATGGGTCGCCATTCAGAGGAGATCCATGAGTGCAATTGAGGTAGCCCGACCACGAGACCATTAAATCTATAGATCAACTCTTTCCTAGTAAAATTTAATATCAAATGAATTTCAACTTTAATGTCAAGATTAAAATTGAACAACACACTCCATTACAATCTTGTTTGCCATTGTAGAGCGCTTCTCGACATAACCGATAATTGTCTTTATTTTTCATATCCAACTATATTCATAATGTTCACAATAATAAAACTTTAATGGGAAAGTTCTATACTAATTAAACTTTTCTTAAAAATTGAGTGTAATGGGGAAAAATAAACTTGGAAAGTGAATGTAACTAGAAAAATATAATCGGAAAATGGTTATACCACATATGTGTCAATTAAACATTTGTTTAAAAAACCCGCTAAAAGACAATCCCATTAAGAAGAACCACTATCGGGGTAAGTAGGTAACTATTTTTGTACCTATTATATATAGAATGGTCACCAACTTTGTTAGGCCTTCTCTCTAGATTTTGAATTCCCCCAAAGTTTGTGGCTTTTATTAGTTTTCCTTCCCATTTTTTTGATTTGAGCACCAACACGGTTCTAATTTAAATTCAAGAGTTTATAAATATATTTAAAAATGAAATTAGAGAGTAAATCTATCAATACAAAAGTGATGTATTGTAGTTGTACGAGAAAAATTAATTTTTCAAGAACAACTTATATCAATAAGTGGATTTAAGGATCTAGAGTTTATTTTAGCATTTTCTAGTTTTATTGCACATACCTCAAGAAAGGGTTATGAATATTGCATACACCATATTGTTTTTCATTTTTGTCAAGTGTTTATTGTGATGTTGTCAAAGCCATGAGGGCCTTGATAATAATGAAGCAAAAAATATTGGTTCTGATTAACAGTCCTCGTGTTTACATGTCGAGTTGAAGCTGATTTTTTTTTTTCAAAGATGTGGAAGATAGTCCCAATGATTCACTATACAACTAGAGAAAGCAAGTGAATTTTTCAAAGACCAAAACCATGTGATCACATTTGCATTGATAGTTTCAAACATTGTTTTATAAGACCATTTTGTAGCCATTATGATTGTGGTCAACTAATTTCAAGACAATTTCAAATGGTGCATTTTTAGAAGCCTATCTTCTAGGGTTGATTTACGATACTATCTAAATATATTGTCTACTACCATTGAATAGCATTTATGTTGCAATGGATACAAACCAATGTGATATATCTTATTTCATCTAGTTATTACTCAAACTTGCTCTCTATATCTATAAATACAATTATTAAAAATATGTTTAAAATTAACTCATATTTATAAACATTTATTTTATGAATGTAAAGGCAGCTATCAAATAAATAGTAAATATTATACAAATAGAAGTTAAATAGATGCTAAATGTTTTAGATAAATTTGTCTTAAGACTATCCAATACCTCAAGTTTCTCTCAAATGTATTCTACTCTGAAATAGTATGTTAATACCCTCTCCACACAATACAAATTAAGCAAGAAATAAACCCATGATCTGAGTTACCTAAAATGGTGAGGAAGACCAAACAAATCCAACACGAAAGGGTATATTATAGATCATATTGGACAAAGACAATTAGAATAGAAACCATAATTCAGGAACTACCCATGCACAAACAAGATAAATTAATAAATATAGTTGATGTGTCGGATAGTTGAACAAAATAAGCCAAAAGATTTTGAAGTGGTTAGAATAAGCGTGTAAACCATATTTAAAACGACATAAAGTCATTATTCTAACTCTGCTTTCGAATCGGCTAAAGCATTGCAGTAGAAAACAGAGCGTAGCTTGGTAGAATTGGTGGGTATCTGAAATATGGGTGAGAATCCTTTATATCGTCCTTCAAATCTGGCAACGCACACGTCAACCATATCTTTTAGCAGTTTACTTTGCTGGTTTTTGGGTTGAGCTACAAATTCCTCCATCGCCATCCACTGAATAACAAATAAATTTTCACATCACGTCATCGCACAATATTCTAATCATCACCTTATTAATATACTCAAACATTACGTACCTTAGCTGCAGAAATTTCGGTGTCCTCAATCAGGATTTCAGAAGAAAGAGATTTTAACATACACACGAAAAGTAGATCAGATTTCCCAAAAGCTGCGTTGTGACCATCCCTGTAATTCACCTTCAAATAAGTTAGCGAATCAATAAATCAAATTGAGGCAACTAATTCTAATCAAATATGGAATGAATGTTTATTACTGTACCTGAATCCTACAACCTCTAAAAATTCTGTATCAATCTGTCAAAGTTGAGAAATATTAAAGTAAGAATCTTTTAATAATGATGCCCGAAACTTTAATAAAAAAAATCAAAATGATGAGAAGTGGCATTTACCCCCGTTTCTTCCTTAACTTCTCTTACAGCTCCTTTGTTAATGCATTCCCCTATCAATACACAAATTATCAGTGGGTGTCTTGTAAAATGGAGTGTCATATGATTATTTATTCCCATATATACCTGCTCAATCCTCCTGTGGGCATCTTCCATAACCCTGAATCTTTGTAAGGCCCATACTTTTCCTGAACCACTAGCACCTACATTTTCATTGTCATCAAGTTGCCAGGGAAATGGGGAGATTTTTTTAGCAGACATTTTATTCCAGTAACAATGATTATATAAAGAAAAAGAAACGACAGAAGTGTTACCTCTCCCTGGGCGTTGAATACGAAAGCCGCGATTCCCACTTGATGGGAAGCATTGGCAGGAATTGTACAAGCTGGTCGAGATTTACTAGGGATCCAATACGCTAACATTACATACGATGCCTCTGCATGGTGGTACCAAAATCCCTCCTGCATTAACTCACAACATACAAATTGTTTCAGCTATTGAAGAAGTATATTTACAAGACAAGCTGTGTTCATCATACCAACATCTCAATTACCATGAGAACGCATTTATAAATTTATAGGAACATGGTGATGAACAGTAATGAGACCTGAATAAGCGCAGGAAGAAGTTTGGCCCGTTCGATGGGCACTTTAATCCATACTCCCTTCTTCCCCTGCAAAGCCCAGTACAGTACTCGTTATGAAGGGAAGGAAATTGAGGGATTTGTATACTTGATAGACTTAGCGGGCACTGACTTGGCGTGTCCATTGAGAGAGCGATGCTTTGAGTGAAGATGTGAAACGGGCAGCATCTTTGTACTGCTGCTGCTCATTCTCGATCTCAACAACTACACCATCATATCTGTCTTCATGGTATTTCAGCAATTCAGGTATTTCTTGTGCGCGGGACTCGCTCACAAATGTTTGTGTGGACTCTGAAACCTCGTTACTTGAAAATGTCATTTTATAGCGTAAGCAATGACCTGTAAAAACACATGTAAGACTTAACATGTTGGTAGACGTGGACATCCACGTAGGCTTACCTAATCTCCCCTGCCCTTTGCTGTCAAAACACTCCACCCACCGCATTTAAATTCCTTCACCTAACTTCCTTCTTATGCATCTAGACACTTCTTTTTTAATCCGGAAGCTTCTGTGTTGTAAATAATAAAAACTCTGTTTATTTTTGCATTGTACAGGAAGGAATACTCTGTTTTTAAAAAGGAGAAGGAAGGCGTGTAAACAGAGAGCACAGGCAGCTCTGTTCTTTGGCAAATACAATCATTTCTTGTCTCACTGTATCAGATTTGTGAAATATAATACAAATCTGTTTCTCATGCTTTGTATTTTGTTGGACACCTCTGTTATGTAAGAGTAAAAGTAATTTCTGAATTTCTATTTTCTGTATTATCTTGTCTTTCTCCAGCAAATTGGTATCAGAGCAAGAAGTACTGGAACAGCAGTTAGCAGAGACAAAGCTTTGGAGGAATGGGAAGCACAAGTGGAAATATTGCACAACCTCAAATACCAACATTCAATGGCAAAAATTATGATTTTTGGAGCATAAAAATGAAAACTCTGTTTTGCTCCCAGGATGTTTGGGACTTGGTTGAGAATGGATTTAATGAACCAGCTGACCAGCAAGAATATCAAGCTCTTTCACAAGTAGAGAAGGACTTATTGAAGGAAAACAAAAAGAAAGATGCAAAGGCATTATTCTTCATTCAACAAGCAATGGAGGAATCAATCTTTCCAAGAGTAGCAGCTGCCACAAGATCAAAACAAGCATGGGATAGTCTGCAAACAGCATACCAAGGCACAAGCAAGGTAAAAACAGCGAAATTACAAATGCTTAGAAGGGATTTTGAAAATCTACAAATGAAGGATTCAGATTCAATAGATTCATTCTTCACTCATGCAATGACAATAGTTAATCAAATTAGATCTTATGGAGAAACTATTGAAGATCAAAAAATTGTAGAGAAAATACTTAGAAGCTTGCCTATAAAATTTGATTCAGTTGTAGTAGCCATTGAGGAATCCAAGGATCTTACACAACTATCAGTAGATGAATTAATGGGATCACTCTTAGCACATGAGCAAAGATTAAATCGGTCAGGGGCATCATCATTGGAGAATGCATTCAAAGCTCAGCTTTCATTTGGCAGAACAAGAGGGAGATCAAATTACAGCAGAGGCAGAGGACGTTTTACACCAAGAGGAGGAAGAGAAAATACACAACTTGAAAGCAGAAGACTAGTATCAAGCCCACATACCCATTCTACATCAACAAGAGGAAGAGGCGGCAGCCACTCTCATAGCCATCATCAAGGAGAAAGGTATGATAAATCCAATATTCAATGTCATTATTGTAATAGATTTGGGCATTTTGCATCTGAATGTAGAAAAAGACAATATGACATGAATAAGCAAAAGGCACATTTCACAAATGAGAACCAGCCCAACACTAGTGAGCAAAACACCATGTTTATAACATGCAATGTAGCACAAGAGAGTTCCAAAGAGGTATGGTTCCTAGATAGCGGTTGTAGCAATCACATGAGTGGGAGTAAGGAGATGTTTGCAACAATTGATGAATCAGTAAAATCAGAGGTAAAATTGGGTAATGATCACCAAGTATCAGTCATGGGAAAAGGATCAATTAATATAAGAACCAAGCAAGGTGAGAAGAAGCATATCCCTGATGTATACTATGTTCCTGGATTGCAACACAATCTCATAAGCATTGGGCAACTAGTGCAAAAAGGATATAGAATATACTTTGAAAATGGTGAATGTGTGATTCTAGACAAGAAACCAAGCAATAGGCTGATTGCAAAAGTTGAAATGACAAAAAATAGGATGTTTCCACTTAGAATCCAAAGTGAACTATTCCTAGAGCCACACAAGTTGCAAAAGGTTGCTGAATTAGCCTTCAAAGCTTCTTACAAAAATGAATCTTGGCTATGGCATTTAAGATTTGGCCATTTAAATTTCAAAGGATTACAGCTATTATATAAGAAAAGAATGGTTTATGGGTTGCCACCAATAGAACCACTTAAAACAACGTGTGAGAGTTGCATATTGGCAAAGCAACATAGACATAAATTTCCAGTTGGGGAATCTTATAGGGCAAAACATCCACTTGAGATAGTGCATTCAGATCTTTGTGGAGCGATGCAAACACCATCCATAAGTGGAAGTCTTTATTTCTTGACATTTATTGATGACTTCAGTAGGAAAGTTTGGGTTTATTTCTTAAAACACAAATCAGATGCATTTTCTGTTTTTAAAGAGTTCAAGGCAAAAGTTGAAAAGGAAAGTGGACATTATATCAAAGTATTGAGAACCGATAGAGGTGGTGAATATATATCAAATGATTTTCAGAATTTTTGTAAAGAAAATGGCATAAAGAAACAACTTACAACAAGATATACTCCTCAACAAAATGGAGTAGCTGAGAGAAAAAATAGAACAATTATGGAAATGGCACGAAGTATGATAAAAGAAAAACACCTACCAAATGAGTATTGGGCTGAAGCTGTTGCATGTTCGGTATACATATTAAATAGATGTCCAACAAAAGCAGTGATAAATAAAACACCAGAAGAAGCTTGGAGCAAAAGGAAGCATAATATAGCACATTTGAGAGTCTTTGGATGTGTGGCATACTCCTTGATACCTCAAGAGTTGAGAAAGAAACTAGATGATAGAGGAGAGAAGTGCATATTTGTAGGATATAGTGAACAATCGAAGGCATATAAGTTATATAATCCTATCACAAAGAAGGTCATAATAAGCCGTGATGTTAATTTTGTTGAAGAAGAAGCGTGGGATGGCAGTATAGACAAAACAACTACAATTGCAGCTAGTGTTCCACAAGAGAATGAGGAGAATGAAACTCAAGTTGTGACTTCTACTACTCAAGCAAATGTTCCTTCAACACCTTCTAAGGCACCCACCACTCCAAATCCAACTACTCCAGCAAGTAATAACAGCAGCGAATCTTCTAATCCAACACTTGCATCACTAAGATCAAGGTCTATAAACACTTCAAAGAAGTCACAGTCTAAGAGAGATTTATGATGAATTACAAGAGGCTGAAAATGATGATTTATGCTCTAATTTTGCATTCTTAACACAAGCTGATCCAATTTATTTTGAGGATGCCATTAAAGATGACAATTGGATTGCAGCCATGAATGAAGAAATTCAATCAATTGAGAAAAATCAAACTTGGGATCTAGTAGAGCTTCCTAAAGGCAAGGATGTGATTGGAGTTAAGTGGGTTTACAAGACAAAGTATAATGCTGATGGAAAAGTAGAGAAACACAAGGCAAGACTAGTAGCTAAAGGCTTCACACAACTACCTGGCATAGACTACAATGAAACATTTGCACCAGTGGCAAGATTGGATACCATTAGGATGGTTTTATCCATAGCAGCTCAAAATAATTGGAAGGTTTACCAAATGGACGTCAAATCAGCATTCTTGAATGGCATTTTAGAAGAAGAAGTGTATATAAAACAGCCACCTGGTTATCAAGTTTTGGGAGAAGAACATAAGGTATACAAACTGAAAAAGGCACTATATGGTTTGAAGCAAGCTCCTAGAGCTTGGTACTGCAGGATAGACTCTTACTTTGTAAACAATGGGTTTAGCAAGAGTGGCAATGAACCAACTTTATATGTCAAAGTGAATGATGAAGGAGAAATCTTGATAGTTTGCTTGTATGTAGATGATTTGATATTCACAGGTAACATGTCAATTAAATCATTCAAGGCAGCCATGGAAAGTGAATTTGATATGACTGATTTGGGGATCATGAGATACTTTCTTGGAATAGAGGTAAGTCAAAGTGATCAAGGCATTTTTATATGTCAAAGAAAATATGCTAGTGACTTGTTGAAAAGATTCAGGATGACAAATGTCAATGCAGCCCCTACACCAGTTGCACTGGGTTTAAAACTTAGTAAGGACGACAAAAGTCCTAGTGTTGATGCAACTTTATTTAAAAGATTAGTTGGCAGCCTTATATATCTAACCGCCACAAGACCGGATATCATGCATGGGGTTAGTCTTATTTCTAGATTCATGGACAAACCTAAGGAATCACATTGGAAGGCTGGAAAAAGAATTTTAAGGTATATAGCTGGAACAAAGAACTTTGGGATTTTGTATACAGCTTCAGATGACTACAAGCTGATTGGATATACGGATAGTGATTGGGGAGGTAGCTTGGATGATAGGAAGAGTACTTCCGGTAACATTTTCCATCTTGGATCAGGTGCTATCTCTTGGGCATCAAAGAAACAACCAATTGTGACACTCTCATCAGCTGAAGCGGAATATGTTGCAGCCACATCAGCAGCTTGCCAAGCAGTATGGATGAGAAGAGTACTTTCAGATTTGAAGCATCCACAAGAAGAACCTACAGAAATTTATTGTGATAATAATTCTGCAATTGCTTTATCTAAAAATCATGTCTTCCATAAACGCAAGCAAGCATATTGACACAAGATATCATTTTATTCGAGAATTGGTGAACAATGGTGACATTCATCTTGAGTTTTGCAGGTCCAAAGAGCAACTAGCAGACATCTTCACAAAACCACTTGCAAAGCATGTCTTTGAGCATCTCCGGGAAGGAATTGGAATAGCAGACATATATGGCAGTGAAGATTAAAGGGAGTGTTGGTAGACGTGGACATCCACGTAGGCTTACCTAATCTCCCCTGCCCTTTGCTGTCAAAACACTCCACCCACCGCATTTAAATTCCTTCACCTAACTTCCTTCTTATGCATCTAGACACTTCTTTTTTAATCCGGAAGCTTCTGTGTTGTAAATAATAAAAACTCTGTTTATTTTTGCATTGTACAGGAAGGAATACTCTGTTTTAAAAAGGAGAAGGAAGGCGTGTAAACAGAGAGCACAGGCAGCTCTGTTCTTTGGCAAATACAATCATTTCTTGTCTCACGTGTATCAGATTTGTGAAATATAATACAAATCTGTTTCTCATGCATTGTATTTTGTTTTTCTTCCTCTTATGGACACCTCTGTTATGTAAGAGTAAAAGTAATTTCTGAATTTCTATTTTCTGTATTATCTTGTCTTTCTCAAAGATAACAAACATAGCGGGACTCGGGAAGCAGAAACTCAAACAATATAAGAGAGAGCAAACTTCATACTAGTCGAAAAGTGACGAACGTGTGTAAAACTAGATTGAATTGTAATATATAGAATTGGAGGGGAATACAATTAGTATATATATATATAGTCACGAGAGAGAGAAAAGAAGTAGGCTTCGTGGGTGGTGAGAAGCAATTGCAGAATCGCAGAATCGCAAGTTGCACATTCTTTTATTGATAAAAGAAGCGCGTGAGCATCCATGTTTGAAAAATTAAAAATCTTCACGCGGCAAAGCGAAGCAATTAACGCGGCATGAAATACTTGTTAACGAAATCAGTGGCTGCGGAGAAAGCTTGTATTCACGACAAGACAGATCTGCGGTTGGTGTTGGATTCGGGGACGTGTCACTTGTGCCAATTACGGGATAAGAACAAAGTTCCAAGAAATAGTCGTGAGGAAAATATGAAGAAAGCTCCACGAAATGACAATCGGAAAACACTCATAAGGACTTATTAAGAAGCCAATCTATTGACAAATTCAAACTCCCTTAACAAATGCAAGCTTAGCACTCCCGAGGGGGTGTGGCCAGCAACTCTATCGAGGTCAGCTCCCTCGATTAGCGGCCAAGTATCCAGCCTATGCGTTCCAATATTTTATAACGGAATAGAAATAGGGGAAGATAAAGGAAGAGTTTGATAAGCAATAGCATCCAATATCCCATGATCTCCTTTTGCTTCATCTTCAGAAATAGAATTAGTAGAAATGAGAATACTCGCCTTTGAAAGGTTCTAAGGAAAATAAAATTTGAATATAAGAAGAAGAAACTATCCTTATATAAGTAGGAACTGAATAAGTAGAAAGAAAAGGAATAGACATATGAGGTACAATTGCAAAAGTATTCACCGGAGGAATACTATGCATAGGACTTGTTGCTTATGGATTGTGTGGACGTGTGTTTCTCCCAATAGACCTTGCAGGGCTTGTCATTTGTATGCTTGGAGAAGAAGCGAGAATGAAGACCAGCTTTTCCTTTTGATGGAGGAGGCACACAAACAAGAAGATTTTGAAGTTGTCTTGAATCAGTACCTTCATCATCTGAATCTTCTTCCTCATCTTCCCTTTGTACTTGTACTTCTCTGTCCTAACTTTCAATCCACCAACTCGCCTGCTACCCAATAGGTGCATAAGTAACTTTGAAATTTCTCATATATATGGCCACCACTTGATCATTGACCTCATCCTTATAAACCAAGTCATCCTTATGGGGCTGATGTTTGTAGTTGTAAGTGGCCATGCTAGGAGTGTGCTTGCATAATTTTCCCACTCTTCTTGTTGGGTCAAAAGTCCTTAGAGTATGATAGTCTAAGTGGAATGATGTCATGTGGGCTGTTATTCTCTTGGCCTTTTTCCAATCAGTCAAGACCGTTAAACCTACTAAGAAAGGTAGAGGAGGATAAGTAGACTTTTTCTTCTTTTGTTCCTTTTCCACATGACTGATGTCATAGAAAAAGTGATATACAATCTCTTGCTCAACTAGCTTGTCCGAAACATATTTGGGTTGTCTAAAAGGGATAGTGAGAATCCCCTCTAATCTTATCATTATATAATCTGGGTAACACCAGAAAGCTCCCATTCTCTCAATGAATTGATGATTCTTTTACTTACCCTAGGCATAGGGGTGTCATGTATGGCATTGTAGATCACATGGTAGTAGTTATTACAAATCACCTCCATGTTCTTCTTATAGTTATGCATGTGCATATTGTTACAGTCCCTGGGGACTATATGACTATCTTGTGGTTACCAACTGAGACTGCCTAAAATTTTTGGACTCGACACACAACATCAAGCAAGTAAGACATCATATAGAAAATTGTTTCGCTTCTCTCGGCTTCCTGGCACTCACAAGATTGTTGAAGAGGTTACAAGTTAGAACTCTAGCCATATTAGGTATCTTTTCATCATGGATATTAGAGGTACCCATGTTAGGTTGACATGCACAATATCTGGTGCTCCAAACAATCTATTCATTAGGGCCATTCCCACTCTCACTCCACGTCTAAAAGATCTTATATTCATCTTGTCTATTGAGACTTTGGACTTGAAACTAGTCGAGTCCTCTGCCCAATCTTTAAGCATAGTCTTAAGGTTATTACTCTTTCCCCATTGTTCCATTTTTCATTGATTAAACTAAATATTAGATCTAGGGAGTTGGTAATAAAGCGCAGCAGTCTTTTCGAGTTATATTAGTGATTACCTTTCCTTCTTTAGATTTTAGAATTCATTCATCACAACTTACATTATCACCTAAAATACCCCAAAGTAATTTGATACAATGCATTACCTCTAGTTTTCTAGCTAAAATATGTGCTTCACTCTATCTAATGTCTATTAGATCATCCATTAACTTTGTTTCATCCTAGTCTGCATCATCATCTTCATCTTTCAAAATAGCTCCTGTTACCTTTATTTTCAAGGTTGTATAATTCTCAAAGTCGATGATTTGTTTGTCAAAAATGATGTCTCCAAAGAGTTGTTTTGAGTAGAAAGTGTGCAGGTAAGCTTCTATTGACAATAAACTTTAAAATACTTGAGCAACTATATGCATGCAAATATCTCAATCTCAAAAAACACTAATACTTGTGTTTCCTTATGCTCTCTTGAATTTAGACTTTGAAAGCTCGATTATAGGATATAGCTCAAATACCAAGTGCTTGAGAATGAAATCCTTTCAAGAGTCATGTAAATATTGCTAATTCATGTTAAAATTGTGGTATAACATTGCAGTATTTAATTCTAGTCTGCCATTTAATAATTTATATGTTTTGCATTGATTTCTATCGATTTTTCCTATCTTTTCACCTCTTAGTCTGGTTGATTCCACGTGGTGAGCTTTAATAGCTTCGCATGTTGTTTTCCTTTCTAAGAACCGTGTTAGAGTGTGAAAGGTGAGCCAATAAGAAGGCTCCATGTATGTATGGTTCTTACTGAGACCATTTGCTAGTAAATGATCTTTTTGTTATGTATGTTTCACTCCGAAGTGTGAACCAATTAAAAAAACTATGTATGTATGGATTTCATAGTGAGCGT
Organism: Taxus wallichiana var. yunnanensis; assembly: GCA_018340775.1. NCBI lineage: Eukaryota > Viridiplantae > Streptophyta > Pinopsida > Cupressales > Taxaceae > Taxus > Taxus wallichiana. Next base: position 852,467,786 of record CM031237.1, read on the forward strand.
CATACTCTACATATCCTCAATTATTCATCTTGAAGTGCAAACCAATAAGAAAGCTCCATGCTTATACTATTTTCTCAATGTTAATTATTTGGTAGGTCCTATCAATATTGTGAAGTACGAGCCAATAAGAAAGTTCCAAGTTACTTCACATTAAATGGCTATTCTCCCAATAAATAGTATTTCCCTACATCCATGCCCCATCATCAACTATCAACACATTAAATTCTAATTATATCAATATTCATTTCTCAAATATATAGTTTTCTATTTTTTCAGCCGTCACAATTCGACGAATTTTAATTAAATGCATAAGTGACAAATGTTTTGATCTTCTAGTCATGGTGAATTGTATATAAGGACAAGTTAGAACTGGTATAATTCACAAGTTGTATAAGCATGCCAATTTGAGCTCTCTCTCTCTCTCTCTCTCACATCCAATATTGCTTAACATTTATAGTTTCCCATTAAAATATGTTATTTTTGTTTACCCATTATCGATGACATTCCAAGAAGCTTATTGTGCGTGATCCTTTATGTGAGTGATGTTGAATTAGAATTTGTCAATCATGTCTTAACATTTCCTAATCCATGGAGTCAATGAAGGATTTTTCTTCTATTAACATTGTTCATTTTGGTATTCTTACAAGGCTACCTTGTATTACCCTTGTCTTTCAAATATGTCAATTCCTTATTTATAAAATTTTACTCGAAGGATATTTTACTCTTGAGGATGGCTTGTAGTCTATACGAAACAACTTCCACAAAGGTTATGGGGGTAGGAGGTGTGAGCCCTGACATAGATTCTATGTCAAAATATGTTTCTGAGTTGTTGAAGAAAGTAGGAAGATTATAGGGAAAGGTGTGTAAGGTCATCAAATAGAGAACTATGACTATGACATTGTGCTCTAGTGAAAACTTGGATTCACCATTGTTGGCAGGAAGGGAAAGACAACCCTTCCCCTATGATGGAAAAATGATGCAAGATTGGTCGGCCACACCCAAAGGGAAGGCTGAGATTCTAAACATTTTAATTGGACCTCTTCTATCCATGACAAGTTTGATTGAAAAGGGCATGTCTAATTCCTACATCAGTCAAATTTTGTACATACTTCGGGCCATGGATGATTATAAGGAATTTCATGAGCGAAGGAGAGAATGCTCTCTAGATCTACATCATTCACGGAGTTCTCTTTCTCATATGGAACCGTGAGCAAGAATAGTCTTGTATCTATTTTGTATATTTCAAAGTGTTTATGTCAAGAATGTTATTATATATATATATATATATATATATATATATATATATATATCTATGTGTGTGTGTGTGTGTGTGTGTGTGTGTGTGTTTCAAGGTTGAAGGCCCCAATAGATCCCTCTTCTACTATATATATATATATATATATATATATATATATATATATCTGTGTGTGTGTGTGTGTGTGTGTGTTTCAAGGTTGAAGGCCCCAATAGATCCCTCTTCTACTATGTAAAAAAATAGTCACATGTGAAATGCTGAAATAATAACTTGGTTCATATCTCGAGCTCTATTTGGGACTTTATTATTATTGTTTAGTTTTATTTTTATTAGATTAGGTAAAAATTATATTTTGAATGGATCGGGAACCCTATACAAACAAAATATAAGCATTAAATCCCAAAGGATAAATAACAATGAACAAGGCCCAACGGGCTTAAAGAGCAACATGCCATACAAGCCGAAACCTAAAACAGGAAAGCACCAAGAAGAGAACCACAAGGTAGAATGATCAAAGCAACTTGGCTGCTAACCAAGGAGTTCTAACTACCATGGGATTTCCCTTTATGAGATATAAAGCTGATCTTGAGAGGTGAATTTCCATCTTTTCCTTTCTTCAAAGTGTTAACCATCTTCCAAGACCCCTCCCCATTAGGGTCCACATTCTCATCCGGGTGGACAAGAAGACAAATTTCAAGAGGCACATTGGTTATCTGATTTTGAAACTATAAGGAGACTGGGGGGAGCGATGGAGAAGTCACCCCCTTACCTGCACCTTTTTGTGAATCAATATTCGGATTAGTGGGGTATGAGACGACCCCACCCTTCTTCTTTTCCTTCCTTTTTCCATTTTCTCTTCCTTCATTTCTTCTTGATTTCTTGTATGACATCCAGAATTGTTATCCTTGTACTCTTGTGCATAAACCACCCAGTTATCGAGATTAAAATCCTTTCACCATGACCTCCCCTTAATCTACTTCTTGATGATGAGGCAATCGGAAGTAAGGTGACCAAGGAAAACATGTTCTCGCATCTAAAGGGAGACCTTATGTTGGTTGGATATTTTTTCAAGCCAAAATATGAGGTTCAACCACAGTACATGGGATTAAATCCCTCCTCAAAGACAGGTGAGGCTACTTGTTTATTACTAGTCTAAAACACAAGAAAATAATATACAAGTATTCACACTAATCTAACCATTGGGGTTGGGATAGAATCCCGAAATCCATATCCATAATAGGTGAAGATATTGCTCTTTCGAAATGAAATGGATCGGAAAGGAAATTATTATTATGGAAGAAACACAATGGAAAGGAAATGAGGGGAACGTACTTTCTTTTGAGCAAATGCAGATCACGAAATAATCATATGAGTTTTTAGACAACAAATGTAATGTTTGAAATGATTAGAACAATCAAGATGCTAAACAAAGAATAGCTTAAGATTATGAACATAAGAACAATATCTTAAGAAAGATACATCTCACAACACAAAGTTTGCAAAATAGCATCAACTTCTATTCCTCAAATGATTAAAAGAAAACACAAAGTCTTTCTTCTTCACAATAGATCTCAATATTCCAAAAATCTCAACCCTTTGGAATGCATAAGCATCCCTTATTTATAATAAAAGGAGTTGAGAGAAAATAGGATAAATCCTAGAAAATAGTCTTTTTAATGAGAGTCCTATTTTGCTTGACTCTCACGTAGGAGACCAAGTCAAAATTTGCTTCTTATGTGACAAAACAAAAATGAAAAAGACATGTCGATTTCAGGATTGAAATGACATGCAACATTGTGCCTATTCTATTTCATCATCTTTGTCTTCCTCCAACAAAGCTTGCTTGTCCTGAAATTCTTGGAACTTTTAGATTATACCTTGCATCTCATTTTCATCAAGCACGGTGGAATGATCACTCAAAACTTCACATGTTTCCTGAGTATCGCTAGCGTTGCCAGGAAGCTTTTTCAGTCTCTTGTTGAGTTTCCTCAGTGTTTCCAAAGAATGTTCAATTTTCACAAACCTATCAATGATTTCCAGGCCAAATCCATAAGTTGGTTCATGCTGAATTGATTCTTGGATATTCTTGTAAATATCATCAACAGGAAAAATACCCGAGCTTTCATTCAACACCTTAGCGCAGATCTTGACTAGCTCTTCTTCTATGTCATTCGTGCCATCAACCAATTGATCTCTTGATTCCCTCAATTTGTTGCAAGCTTCATTGAGAATCTTTATTCTAAATCTAATGGCTTTCGTCAGTTGAAAATGTTTTTCACCATGTGGTATGATGCCTTCTTCGATCAAGTTGCGGGATGGAACTGTTTCAGCATTTGGAGAGCTTCAAAAGTTAACTCTAGGTTCCCGAATTCTGTTGAAATTTCATCATCCATTTTCTCTCCATCCTTATTTATATCCTCCAAGGATTTGTATACTTCCACGGTGTCCTCAATGACTTCTTTTCCTTGTAGGAGCAGCCTCTGGATCCATTCATCGACCATTCTCCCCTTCTCATTAATCTTCTCAATCATGGGTACCGATGAGAAATCGAACCTGATAGGAGTAGAGGATGATGGTGTTGACTCAGGAGGCTTTGAGAGCTTGAGTAGTACTTCTGTCAGCTACTATACTTTCTCTTTTAACTCATCTCTATTTTCCTTAGTTTCCTTTAGCTTCTGGCACAACACATTCATGGCATCTTGTGTGTCCTATTGTGCTCCCTCCGTTGTTACTTTCCCTAGATCAACCCTTGTGATTTGATAATCTGTGACCATTATATCATCCTTGGTTTTATCAGCCGCAAGAGTAGCAATTTCTACAAATTTATGCCCTGAGGCATCCACTGAAATCCTTGAAACTATTTTGGGTTTCTTGGCCGACTTGGTAGGAGTGACCTTGAGGGAACTGAAATCAAAGGCTGGTAGGGAACTACCACCTTCCTCTTCCTCAGAGTCTAATCTATTAACCATTGAGGTGTATTGGAAGAAGTTTCTCCCATTATAGGTGTTACGGTCACATCCTCAGGTGGAGGAAGGTTAGCTTGTGGAGTGGTGACCACTGCAAGTGTAGTGTCCATGACAATGGACTCAGGGAATGAAGGCACAGAAGGAGGAGGCATATCCATGGTTAACTAAGGTCTAGTGGGGAGAGGTGAGAGGCTAGAGAAGATACTAGCCATGGCTAAGGAACTTGGTGAAGAAATATAAGGCAAGGAAGGCTGAATGGGAGGAGGTAATGATTCTAAAATTAGATTTTGAGAGATAAGGGGAAGACTTACCTCGATGAGCTTCGAGTCAAAAGAGGAATGGAGCGTTGAATAATCTCTTCTCTAGAAGGAGGATTTCCTTGTTCTGGTTATGGAGGTGAATCAAGAATCTCAACTATTTGTGGGAGAGTGACCACTGGTGTAGTTACTTGATCTTCTCCCTTTCTGACAAACTTAACCTTTATTGGCCTCTTGGAAGGGTTCTTATCCTTGTCCTTTTTTCCCTTGGAGGGTCCCACTTCCAAAGTCTCTAGTTTTGAAAAAATCCTTCTTTATAACTCATTCCCCAAAAAATGAGCCACGCCTTACTACGGGAAAGAATTTGAGCAGCTCTCCCCGCAATAGAAGCTTTCTCGGCGATGGACCAATCAATGGTTGGTAGGGGAACTACCACCTTCCTCTTCCTCGGAGTCTAATCTATTAACCATTGAGGTGTATTGGAAGAAGTTACTCCCATTGTAGGTGTTATGGTCACATCTTCAGGTGGCGAAAGGTTAGCTTATGGAGTGGTGACCACTGCAAGTTTAGTGTCTATGAAAATGGACACAGGGAATGAAGGTGCAGAAGGAGGAGGCATATCCATGGCTAACTGAGGTCCAGTGGGGAGAGGTGAGAGGCCAGAGAAGATACTAGCCATGGTTGAGGAACTTGGTGAAGAAATCTGAGGCAAGGAAGGCTGAATGGGAGGAGGTAATGATTCTGAAATTAGAGTTTGAGAGATAAGAGGAAGACTTACCTCTGACGAGCTGCCAGTCAAAAGAGGAATGGAAGGTTGAACAATCTCTTCTCCGGAAGGAGGATTTCCTTGTTCTAGTTGTGGAGGTGAATCAAGAATCTCAACTATTTGTGGGAGAGTGGCCACTGGTGTAGTTACTTGATCTTCTCCCTTTCTGAAAAACTTAACCTTTATTGGCCTCTTGGAAGGGTTCTTATCCTTTTCCTTTTTTCCCTTGGAGGGTCCCACTTCCAAAGTATCTAGTTTTGAAAAACTCCCTTCTTTATAACTCATTCCCCAAGAAATGAGCCACGCCTTAGTACGGGAAATAATTTGAGTAGCTCTCCCTGCAATAGAAGCTTTCTCAGTGATGGACCAATCAATGGTTGGGAATACATATCGGTCTTCATTTAACCCATCATACGAGGCATCAAGGACACTCTCGTTATCCGTGGTGCCCTCTAGGATGTCAGATAAATCCAACATCTAGATTTCTTCAATTTTCAACCTACTATTTTCCTTTCTTCGGATGGAAACTTCATCCCGAAGATCAACCCAAATATCTTCTATGTTGGGAACATGTAGATATAAATTCTATACGATTTAAGGACTACTTGGAAATCAAATCCATCTTTATGCTTCATGTGCTTCTTTAACTTGTCCTAAAGCTCGTGCACCACGTTCTTAGCTTTAACCATTTTCGAGCACATGTACCTTCCGATGGAAATAGGGAAGGATACGATAGCCTTGTGTTTAATTTTTTGGAATTTGTGGAAATCCAACAATTCTCTTACCAACTCCATTAGGATCATCTTATCACTGGGAATCTGGGCAATCGGAAAGGATCACCCAAATACATGACCACCCGAAGGTATGTGAACTTCTTGAATTACAAGAAGATATAACCCCATTTTGATACTTCGGCCCATGCCTCATCAGAGACTCTTCTCTTCTTAAGTTAGGGTTCAACATGCATATGTTCTCATAAAATAAGGCATCATTCACTCTTCTGAATTTATCCTCGGACCCCTTCATTGTCAACTAAGGGAAATACCAATATATATGTTTGGTTGACTTACTTCCCTTCACGTCTAACCCTGGATAATTCCTCATACCGGCTGCTACATAGGTGACATATGATGACATATAAAACTTGCCAGTAGTCAAGATTGTCTTCATCTGGGAATCAATCTCATTACTTATAAGATTGCTCCAATCAATCCCTTGTTCATTCTTCTTTATAAGGACCATGAATTGATACATCCACCGTGAAAGTCTCTTGACTCGGGAGTCCAAATACTCGACTCAACAGGGTGATGATGTCACTGATTTCAAGGATGAAATCACTCCTAGGGACAAACTTGGGAAACCTAGAGATGGTTGGCTTGGCCTTGATCAAGAACTTTTTATTCACATGCTTGATGCAATCTTCTTGATCTTTGTCCCAGGATTTCTGTGTTGACTTAAGATCTACATCGACATATTCCTCAAAGTTGGGTAATCTTAAGAGGTCATCAAAGTAACCCCCATCCAACTTCACTATGGTTTCTCCTGCTTGATTTTTCACTGAGCGGGAATCTAAGTCATAATTGGAAGCACAGGCCAAAATGAACTCGGGGCATTGAGCAGACATTGGGAATCCTACTACAAGAGGGAGGCCCTTTGTTGGTTATTGACTTCATCCAGGGACTTGAGAAGAATCCTTGGTTCTATTCCAAAATTCTTCCATGTCAATGTTACCAAGCTCCATATCTCGGATGTCGTAATTGTAATCTATGTAGGAAGGGGATTCCATTTTCTGGTACTTGTATTTCATCTTTCCTAACCTATCTAACTTATCCTTAGATGATCAGGATCGACATGAGAAGTCCTAAAGAAAGAATGCCTAGATAACTCCTGTTTGAATAATTAGACTTGGAAGCTTGTTGAGCAACCCCTGTGAACCCCACACACCAACTGGAATTTGAGACCTATCAGAAAATTTGTGAAACCCAACATAGGTAGAAATCGGGGGTGTTAAGCACTTTACAAAACCCGATGGTCTGCAGAATTTGGAGGATGCTTGAAACTTTGTGAAACCCGACACAAGTGGAAGTTGGAAGATGTCGGGCACCCTACGAAACCCGACACAAATAGAAATTTAAGGATGTTAAGCAACTTTCAAAACCCGATACAATGTGGAACAAGGATGGTGTCGGACACCCTGTAAAACTTGACACACAGGTGTCGGGTTTCTAGGATGTCAGAACAGGTAAAATCTCCACCACACTTGTAAGTTAAGTTTTATAGATTATTCCCAAAAACCACAAGAGTATATCCATGAAAGGAAATAAGAAAACACCCAAGATGGATTTTTAAACAAGGGTTTTCATGGAAATTCAACAAAAATGAAGAATACAACCCTAAACCCTAAACCCAGAGGCAAGAAAAAGCAAAGAGGAAAACACCAAAAGAACGCTTCAAAAACAAACCCGAAGATCACAAAATGATAAGAAGAGAAAAATACCTTCAATAAATTGAAAAATGATCGAAGATGGATCACGAAATCGATCGAGAAGTTTAGTTAGGTTTGGAGGTGAAGGAGCATGTACGAAAAATCCACGCAGCAAAAATATGTCAAGTAGAAATGACATGTAAAATCGGAGTATTTATAAAGCCCTAGCATTTATTACACCTCCTCCGACACGTGTGCCAACTAACCGACAACTCGGCATTAATGCCATGTCATCATGCTTGGCACTTCCAAAAACCCAAAACAAAGGTTTTCTTAACAAATCAGGTTTCGGGAACCAACCGACATGAAGCATGTAAAAGACATGTCTAGATGCTATCGGGTTCCAAAACCCGACGCAAAGGATCATTTTGGGTTTTGGGTTTTGGGAATCAAGCAACATGTAACATGTTTTTTGTAAGGTATGTTCTGATGCTCTCGGTTCGAAAACCCAATACACTTGCATGTAATCGGGTTTGGGTTTTGGAAGACACGACATGTTTGCATGCAATGGAAACTCAAAACACGAAAATCTCCTTCAAAGGGCATTTTAGGAGGTTCTGTCAAAAAAATTTTATGGTTATCTCAATTTTAGCTGGAATCACTAAAAATGAGATAACACCTTCATAATCCATGTTTTGATTCCATATTGTATTCATGACTTTAAGCTCCATGGTTACTGGGAAATCAGCAGTCATATCCATATCCACCAAAATACGGGCATGAGTGGTGTGATCAAAGGATTCAGTCCTAGGATCAACATCAAGGAATTTACCCAAAGCATCCCCCATGGATCTAAAGCACTCCTCACTTTAGAAGTGCAAAGGCAAATATGGAAGCCTTATCCACACATGTCTAATAGTAAAATTTTCAATTATTAGATTAAAATTAGGGAACCATGACTTCATGAGAAGATGATGCGACTAGAAAACCCAAAATTTTCCTAAATTCAAGTCCCTATTAGAGGAGATGTCAAAACAACTATGAAAATACCTCGGGCAAAGGGATAAATGTTGACTTTACCTATGATAAGAGTTGCCACTATTTAGGAATTCATTTGTGAAGGGCTGGAAGTCCAGGAAAAAGTTATTGAACCTGTAAATCCATCCTCTGATCTGGTAGAACTCAATTGATTCAGAGACCTCCTCCCCAAAGGAGACAACTGGCATTGATTTGTCAAAATACATTGGTTTAGTAGGCACTCTCCCATAAGATCTCACGGCTTCTATGAAGGAAATGGACTCACCCCTGTATAGGCCCTACGTCTAAACACTCCGTAAGCGCTCCTTCCCTCACATCTACTCCCCCTAAAACCACAACCAGTTTGTAGCAAAGGGACAGTCGAAATAGTATCCTTTGAATCTTCTTGCATAGAGGACAAACAGAGCACACATTCACAGGGAACTCCATTGGAATGTAGGAGAATACGAGGAGAGAAACCCCCCAAATTGCCATCGCTAGAAATAGGAACAAGGTAACCAATCCCACTGTCACCATATGCCTATCCAATAAGGGCCAACCCATCACAAGAGCTATCCAGGCACAACGTTGAACCATTCGCTCTTACATTGTTTAGTTTTATGACGGTTGTAAAATTTTATTATTAATAGAAGCATTCCCAATTTTTCTAAAACACTAAAATTACTCCTTTTTCTTGTCAATATTTGGCAAATTTCTTTGGTCTTCTTATTATTAGAACATCAAGTGAGTGTTAGTGAAACAATGATAAATTATAACTTCCATTGGAGATAAAATTTGACCTAGGGTATTCACCAAACTAGTTTTTAGGAGATTGGTCATTCGATCTGTAACTATTTTTTATATTTGTACCATTTTCACGAAACTAGTTATAGGGACATTCACCATGATTTCTATAAGTTTTTTTTAAGGGGTTCCTTAAAATTTTCCCTAACTCACAAACTAACACCTAACACATTTTAAAAAAATGTATGAAAACAAGATGTCTGTGTCACTTCAATTGGTGAGATTGAGATGAGCCATCAGCTAAACTACCCTTTTGTCTTCATTGCAAAGTTAACAAAACATGATTTTGGTGATTCGTAAAATACCCCTCTAAACACCGAAATGGGAAATTCAATTTTTGATTGTGTTCCCTATCATGTGGGGTAGTGTATCAAAAATTATAACACCCTCAAATGACCTTTTGTGCACTTTTCATCACCCCTTTAGGAGCCATGTTAACCCTTTTTACAGCTTTGGGAAGCTACTGAAAATAAAAAGTTGGGTTTGGTTTTGGTTTACCATTTTGACCCTAGGCAAAGAAATGGATATCGGCCTCTGTATACCTCTATTATTTTTGCATAACAATTTCTTGCAACCCTTTGTTCTAAGAAAATCTCCTTGCCTCAAAGAGGTGTGGCCTCAAGGGATCTCCATGATTACAGGATACACACAGGAAGGATCTGCTAAATGGCTCCGTGTTCACCGTATGCAACCAACAAGTCTCCAAACTACATAGTTCACTTCCCTCCAGAATGGACGCAGCCAAACCCATCCTCCAAAAAATCATTCTAACTACCCAAGTCGTGGTCCAAGCATGGCATAAAAGAAAAAAACTAGGGAAACAACAAGTGGCCAGCATTAGAAAGGACGTTCCAGTCAGAATAAGGCCCAAAAAAATATTAAAAATGCCTTCCACAGCCCACGCCAAGCATGTCAAATAAATTTTGGTGGGTGGGGCCATGTGCTAGGACAGGCCGCTACCAGGGAGGATGGGGGAGTAGGTAGAATTCATATTATTCCTCATTAATACGCAGTCAAACACATTAAAAAAATTCAGTCCCCTCTAAACTGGTGCCTCCCAAAATCCTCCTCCTTACACGCAAACAAAGCTTAACCAAGATTTGGCAATGATTTAATTCAGGTGAGAGATAAAAAAATCCCCTCAAAACTTGTGCCTCCTCCTAACGTCTCCTTCTTCTACGCATCCACCAAGGCTAGATATACGAGGCATTACAACATACATGGAATAGTACGAAAGGGCACATCCCATATCTAAACACCAGCAAATACTACTCAAAATAAAAGAACAAGAGCATGAATAAATGAATTTGTGGCTTGGGAAATGCGATACAAGATGAAGAAGAAGATTTGGCTCTAAACCTGCCGATTGTATTTTCTTGAAAGTTTCTAAAGCCTTTTCAACAAGCCCATTTTGTACATATCTTGTTATCATTGCTGTCCATGAGGCCATAATTAAGGAATTTAGTCAAATAGTTCACATGCCAAGCACATGCTTCCACATTTTTCATACATACCTACTAGAGCACTTGCAACTACAACATCTGACAAAACCATGTCCCTTCTTCATTATGACTTGGTTTCCTACAATCATTGTAGTTTATGAGGCCTCATCTCTTTTGGCACTCTATCAAACATACCATGACCACAAAAGCCTCATTTTTCTTTTAAAAAAACATGCACTAATATAGTTTCAGTGGACCATGCTGTAAATATTTCAATGGCATGAGCACCTCTCAAAACATTATGCTCAGAATCGATCATTATGTCTGCATGTTTGACATTATTAGTTGTGTTGCCTATCTTGATAAACTCTAAAATTATCATCAACATACCAGGTAAACCTATGGTGGTGTGTGGGAAAGTTTTCTTGGTGCTTAGAAATAAAAGAAGAAAATTAATACAACTATCTATGAGAGCTCCATTATGTGCATCCCCCTTCCACGAATGTGTGTTGCCCTCACAGAAACTATGCAAATACTAAAAAAATTATAAATTGAACTTTGTTTTCTATTTGGTCAATGCCTCTAGACATAAATTAAATGCTTGAATTATTATGCAAGGAAAATGACAGGTCTGAAAGGATGGAAGGATTACTTGAAAAGGTGAAAATATCATATTTTGGGGGGTGTAAACTATGGCTAGGTGAGGGAACCCATGCCCTACCAACTCTGATAAGGCCCTCTCTCCTCCAAACATGCCTCCTCTACCCACCTACTCACCTAGTATTTCCTTCACACTCCCACCCATCACTGCAAAATTCTACTTTCAACAAAACCATTTAGTCACTTTCCCCTTTTTTTTAAAAACTTATTTTATTTGTTTACGTGGCACTACATTTCCCTCCCCTTATAAGAGCATCATCCTCGATGCAAAACAATACCAAAGCTCAAAGGGTAGGTAGGCAAGAAATTCATTAATGACACCTATCATTTAACAAAACAAATTGTCGGTACAACATGACCACAAGGAAACAAACTAATTTTTACAATATCCTAAATTTTAATGTTTTGAGAAGATTGACAATTCTCTTTTACTTCATTACTTAGTATTCTTCCTTTACAGTATTTCTCAATATCAAGCCCCTTAATATTTCATTGTTTAGGATTTTAATTTACTTATGCTCGTGGGTTCCCAACAATATCTGACATCATGATACATACTTTCACGACTATAACCCATCACAAGAACTCAACCGAAGCATGGAAAGAACATACATATCCCTCGCAACATAGTACTTATCACAGATGCACCCAACACAATAATACTCATAACATAAGTAGACTATAACAACATGGAATTCCCAACAGTGCACATACAAATGTTTCACACAACTCGAAACCATAATTATAGCTACATAGTGTCAAGATGGAAGCAACATCACAAGACATAGCCCAGACTCATAAGAGTACACATAAACCATAATACCAATATCATACTCTTAAAACATCACAAAACATTTCCATATACCTCCCAAAACATCAAAAACATCTCCATGTACCTCCAAATGCTCTATCCATGCACACACAAATCTCTTATCCCTCCCTCAAATCTCTTATCACTCCCTCGTATAGAATATACAAAGAAAAAGCAATAAATTTCTCTTATCCCTCCCTCAAGTTTCTTATCACTCCCTCATGTATAATATAAAAAGATAAACCAATAGATTTATCTTATCCCTCCCTCAAATACGTTGGCCACCCTATGGACCTAGGCACATATATTAGACACCCCTAACCCAAGTTACATAATAACTCATGGTTCAACAACCCACTAGTTATATATAACTCCTTGGGGCGTACCCCATACAATGAAGCGGGTCCATAGGTTCAACCACTCCATGGTGAATCCATGACCCTATTCCAACACATTACGACATTAGAACTAGCATAAAAATCCATTCAAAATTCCAAGTGGCAAAAATCTCAAGCCTTGGGATAGGCTATAAAAAAATTAAACTTGATACGTAAATTTAAAACTAAGAAAAAAATGGTCAAATAGCCATAGTTAGTACAAAAATCCACATGTTAGTGTAACAACCAAATAAAATGCCCAAAATATAAGAACATATCAATCAAGAAAACTATTGGTTCTAACAAGAAAAGAGATAATGATCAATTTATGAATAAAATACATATAGAGAAATAACACATTACAATCACTATGAGCCTTATACGGCCACCAAAGGGGTACTTATCAAGTTGTTGGCACTTGGGCATCAAGCCTCAACTTGTAAAATAACATATCAAATAATACAACTGTCATAATCTCTACCTAAATCATCCCTCCATACTCCCATAAGGCTCAACATAGTCAAAATCACATAGGATTGTTTCGATGGACAACCTAATAGGAAAGAGCAAAGTGGACGCTGGTTTGCATAAGTTAAGCCTAAGGTGGTGTGCATCCACAATATATTGAGCAAGCTCAAAGTATACTAAACAAATAGAAGTGGGTTTTCAATCTATATAAGACTCCACTTCCTAATTCGTACTCAGCTCAAGATTATGAAAACCTGGTCCACACATCCTCTCTCCACACATACACTCTTAATGATTGTTCCCCTTAGGGTTGTCTAGTGTAAGGTTCACAACATAACACATAACTACATCACTAACACAATGGTGATTCATGCACATTAACTGTAGTTTCTTATTCATGGTATACATATAGGGTATAACACAATCATTACTTTCACGTGTTATGATACATCACATTTCCACATAATGCACCCAAAGTGCAAGTACTTCACAATAGGGGTCATACAATCCCCATATGCCCCTAATTCATGACATGAATCATCTCATATCACATGAATTACATGCATGATGAACATAGTCAATAACATTACAATATGGAATAAATTACAATACATTATGGTGACACACACAATTCATCACAACACGGTGGCGACATCACGATACAATCCAAATTCACTCTAAACCAATTTTTTCATGCAACACATCAACACACCTTCATATCACATAATAAAAAAACTCTCCAACACTCCATAATCCACAATAACATTCTTTTCATACACAAAAGGAGGCACATCATGCATGAACTTCTCATTGAATCCATGAAAAGGAGAGTGGATACTCTCATCACAAGCACATCAACAGGATAACAAATACACACTAAGTGACATGCACAACATCTGTTCATAATATTAAAATTACAATGTTGGTCACATAACAACATATATCACATTACTCTTCTAATCTCCACCACCACCAATACGAATCATCACAACTCCAATCCATCCCAGAGGTTGAGAGCATGAACCTTCACTCTAATACCAAATGTAAGCCCACATTTTACACACACAAATACAACACTAAAAATACCAGAATAATTTTTTTTTACTTACATTGCAGTACACATGACACTATAGGAGATCACTTAGGACAACACACAACACATGATATGTTTGCACAAACATTAACCCACATAGATAACATGAAAACACGTGATGCACATCAAAGCCACTTTTTTCCCATACAACAAGGCACAACATAACGATTCAACTATAGTATAAACTTGTAGTTAGGGTATTCCCATGACACATTATTTTTAGGTTTACATATTTATTACAATCATGTTTCATTCATTAACTTATGTTCTAGAAGACTCATAATATGTGAATCATACATTTCTATTTTTTTTTTTTTCTAGATTTCCTTTATACAATTTAACATTTGACTTATGGTGTGTCTCATTAAATAAGGATCATCTACATTATTTCAATTACTTGTTTAATTCATTCATTTGATAATAGGTTATTTATTTACACACAAGGCTATTAGGTCTTACCCCTAGGATTCACATCTAAGGGCATGCATCTTGATCTTATATCATACCTCCATTACACAACGGAAACAAGTGTAAATCCAAAGGATGTGAAGTTCATTTATTTATTTATTTTGTTTAAGGATTTTAGGGTCATGTTATTTTCACAATAACATTTGATTATTAAGGTTACTCCATTTGGTTTTAGGTTATAATATCTAACCATATATTCTAACTACTTCACTTAATTTTTTAGTCATCAAGATCCAAGGAGTATGATTTCACACTCATCCAAGTCTAGATTCCTAGGAAATTAAGTATTAGATGTGTGTTACGAGGAGACATTCAATTATAAGTTTTACACACCTTACTAAGGTCACAATTAGGGTGATTAAACACCCTTATCTCCAAAAATCATCTTGTGACTCTAGGTACATTCGATACTTCTTGTCAAGTTGACACTCTTGTTTGAGAGGGGTTAAAGGGGATTCACACTTAGTATTCTCATGTGTAGGTATCTAAAACATAGGACCTGTTTGAATCATTTACATTCATCTTAAAATGATTTCACTTAATTTTATTTAATTAGTATTTTAAATTTTTGAGTAACCCATTTGATAACAAGGACATTTGCATGCTCGTGAGCTTACTAACTCTCATCCTAGGGAATTTCCTCAAGAACAAGCTCACCTAGTTTCACAATGTACATCCATTACGCATTAGGAAAAGTGGGGAACAAGGGGAATACTCCTTCATTTAAAGGATAACAGTTCACATTAGGGATCACACGTCGTGGATTTAGTCCCTCGCCACAAGATGGTTTAAACACATTATATGAATGATCTAAAATTCTCTCATCTCCTAGCACACCAATTATGGTTACATTCCCACAAACTAATCATAATTTAATAAGTTATTAAGTTTCACATTTAACTCTTAGTATTGCACCATATAACCCAAATGATAATAGAAATTGGGTATTGAGTTCATTTATGATCCCAACTCTTAAAGGTGACTTCCAAGGTTAGTTAGTGATCTTCGCCACCTACACTCTTCACTTTACATGTGTTCCCAACCAAGAGGATCTTACATTATGTTGGGGTTTGGTTACCCATAGAGTACTACCTAAAGGTAATCACATTCTCCTTACTACACACACATCTATCAATCCCATGAGGGGACCACATACCCAAGACAAAGTTTTACCATGTGGTTCCTAATTGTCAGGTTCACGATGATGTCGCTAAGCATATAGGCTATAACGACCAACTCAAACTTGGGCTCTTAGTTACTTAAGCTAGAAGGTGTTATCAAGTGTAAAGTTTTAAGTTCCTTTTAAGGTTTTGGTTTCTTTTGTGTTAAGAAAGATCATGCGAGAAGGGTAGATATGTACAAGTTTTAAACTAAGGTTGATTGTTATAATTAGGTTTTTTCTATATTTTCTAGTTAGATAACACAACACTCTGGAGATTTCATCATAAATTTCACAATGAGAATGCACTATAAGATATTAAATTTGATTTCATTTAACATACATATCCAATTTTACAATACAAAATTTGGGATCAAGATAACACCCATGTTTAGATGAACATTTCCCTTAAACCCTAGCATTTAAAATATTACAAAACTTCACTAATAAACCTTTCAATACTTCACAAAATGTTGAACTATCCTCTACAATTTCACTTAACATATATATCCAACCTCCTTTTTTTACCATATGCCAATTTGAATCAAAAGAACACTTATAGTTAAATGCACAATTCTCAAAGCACCCCTAAAACTAGCATCTCATTCATATTACCAAATTTAAATAATGAGTCCTTATTGTAACATAGCAATACATATATATCTCTTTCCATTAACATACATAAATTACAATGATATATAATGAATTACAGCCACATCATTTCGCCATCTTACTTGCATCCTGCAAAACCATGTGAGCATGAAATCAGTGATAAATTGTTGGCATGACATCCACCTAGATCTCCCATGATTAACGCTTTTAGTTTCCCATTTACATAATAATAATTTACATTATAAGGGAGAGGGTTAGAGACACATATTCATTCCATTTCCTTTCACTTCATTTCTTACCCAAGGAGAGAGATAGAGATAGGGAAGAGAGAGAAACACTATTTTTCTAAAATTATAATTCCACACAAGTCACAAGATAGAGTTCTAAATAGTTATTTACAAGTGTTAATAAGTTTCTATGATGATTTTCTAACTTGAATAGGGTCCTACAACTTTCTTTACATTTTCCTACTAGTTGCAAAAATGCCCAATTTTGGCTCGAGAGGGTAAAAAGTACATTCAAAAATGGTCTTCCGATAAGAAAATTCATGACAAGTGAATTCCTATGTGTCCACCTATATATTGAAAATACATAGGGACTGATGGATTCCAAAACTAGTGAATGATGTATACTTGGCAAATGGTTTTCCAAATCCACCGGTCATAATCAATCAAGTTTGACCTAGTCAAATAGTGACTGAGGCCTACGAAACCCCTTTTCTAAACTAACCAAGGATGGGCTTTTCCCAAACCAATGGTTCTAGGAAATTTTCTAATAAAAATACTAGAGGTTTGTGAAGGCGTATAATATTTTCATTGTTCAAGGTCAAACAGTGAGCTGATACGAAACTCAACTTTTCAATTTTAACAACTTTCTAAAAGTGTAAAACGAGGTAACAAGGATCCTATAGGAGCGATGAAGAGAACATAAATGGTAAAACAAGGTCAAGCTAATGCTTGATATGACTCTCTACATAATAGGGAATGCATACGATGCTTGACAACTCTTTTACGGTGGCTCAGAGTGTTGTTTTGCAATTCTTGGAAATAGCATTTTTCTAACTTTGCAATGTAGATAATATGGTTTTTTTAGTTAACTCATCTAGCTCTCGCCAAAACCAATGGAAATGAACACCAATTTTGACACCCTGGGTTTAGCAACGCATGAGGTTGTGGTTGTGACATGGTTGAGGGTCAAATTGTAAATCGGTAGAAAAATCATGAGGTGTTGTTTTATTGATTGCACTAGTCGTCTAGTTAAAATATCCAATTATTTAAGTATCTAATAGTTTAATATTTTAATTTTATTTCAAACAGATAGCCAAATTATATGAGAATTATTAAAGATAAAGGTAAGGAGACCATGCCTAAGGGGAAATGAATAGGCCAAATTTGTGGATCCCGATTCCACATCTCTGCAAGTCATTTCCTCGAATGGTTGCGAGCATCCGAAACACTCCCCCAATTTCCTTTGCTTGAAAGTCTCTAGAGCCGCTTCAATAAAACCATTTGTGTATATCAAAAAGACGAAGCATTCCATGAGGCTATAATTGTCTAAGGCATTTGATTGAATAGTTCAATGCCCTTCCCACACTTCCCAATAAATTATTAGAGTCATCAAGAACCTTGAGTATGAGTTGACTTCCCACTAAAACCAAGTTCATCTCCCAATTGTTGCAAGACATTGTTTTTAGAGATGCACAATATCCATCAGTTCAAAAAGTGTAATTTTCTTATAGGTATGAAAATAGCAATGTATTTTCCAGATTTTACATGGAAACCCACATGCCCACTTTTTCACAGATGTTATCCTCCCATAACGATGGAAATTTTATTCCTTTTTCTTCTAAACCATCATGGATATGGAAAGATGCAGTGATATTCACCCCGAAAGCAACACAAAATCTATCAAGGAATAAGGAATACTTGTTAGGAGATGTATAGACTAGGATTCTATCCTTCAACTCATTTGGTGTAGGTTGGGGAAACTTTCTATAATCTATTTTCCAATGTTCTTTGATAGTTCTTTGTGCCCTATCCCAAAGTTTTTAACCAATGATTTCATAAATCTTGCAACCATGGCACTCCATGAGGGGATATCAAGCTGGGACTCTAGTAAGAAAGAGAAAATAGATGTTTTTCATGTAGAGGGAGAGTGTAAGAGACAAATTTGCAGGGATGTAAATGGAATAATAGGAAAGGGCACATCCCATGTCTTAACCCCAGCAAATAATACTCGAAATAAAAGAAAAATAGTAGGAATAAATGAAGTTATGGCTTGGGAAAGGTGATACAAGCTAAAGAATAATATTTGGCTCTAAACCTTTCAATTGTATTTACTTTAAAGTTTCTAAAGCCTTTTCAACAAACACATTTTTACATATCCTGGTATCACTACAGTCCATGAGGCTACATTTTAGGAAGTTATTGGAACAATTCACAAGTGAATGCTTCCACATTTTGCATGCATACCTACTAGAGCACTTACAACTACACCATCTAAAAAAATCATATCCCTTCTTCATTATGATTTGGTTTCTTACAATCATTGCAATTCATGAGGCCTCGTCTCTTTGGGAACTCTGTCAAACATACCTTGACCACGCAAGCTTCATTTTCCTTTTAAAAAACACGCACTAATGCATTTTTTAGTGGAGCAGGCTGTAAATATTTCAATGGCATGAGCGCCTCTCAAAACATTATGCTCAAAATCTATTGTTATGTCTACATGTTTGATGTTTAGACATGTTCTTGCCTATCTTAAAAACACTAAACTTATCATCAACATGTCAATTAAACTTGTGGTGGTGTGTGGGCATGTTTTCTTGGTGCTTAGAAATAGAAGAAGAAAATTAATACAGCTATATGTGAGAGCTCCATTATGTGCATCCCCCTTCCACGGTTGTGTCCTGCCCTCACAACAACTATCCAAATACTGCAAAATTTTCGGCTTGAACTTGGGTTTCTGTGTGGTCAATGGTTATGGATATAAATTAAATGCTTGATTTATTATGCAAGGAAAATGGACATGTCTGAAAGGATGGAAGGATTACTTGAAAAGGTGAAAATGTCATATTTGGGGGTGTAGACTATGGCTAGGTTAGGGCGCCCATGCCCTACTAACTCTTACAAGGCCCTCTCTCCTCCAAATAGGCCTCCTCTACCAACCTACTCACCTAGTATTTCCTTCACACTCCCACCCATCACTGCAAAATTCTATTTTCAACAAAACCATTTAGTCACCACTTTGCCCCCTTAAAAAAAAAAACTTATTTTATTTGTTTACATGGCACTACAAATATAATTCAAATTTTAACTAAACATGCCGACTAATATGCTCTAATTACCTAACATGGATCTAAATAGACCTAAGAGGGAAATCAAATTGGTATGGTTGCTACTCCAAACAAGGTGAAATGGCCTCTCCAAATGACTACTTGGTCATTTTAGATATCCATCTACTAACCTTGTTGAAGGCTTTAGGCAAGGATTGAGCTTGGCTATAAATCATATTTATTATATGAGATGCAAATCAAAGCATGGTGTAAAGTATAAAGGAATGAGGTGAGTTGTTTTTATAGTTTTCACTTTGAGGAAAACTAATATTTTGGTGCATGTGGGACTAAAATCCCCAAATTAGATTAGAATTGCTAATCATGATTAAGCTTTTCTAATCACAATTAGTGAATTAACAAGTGATTAAGATGTGGGAGCCTTAATCAACCACTTAGGGTCAACTAGGAGGCTAGGATAAGCTTTTAAAGCTTGCTGAGACATTATGGAGGAAAGTGGGGTTATTTTCACTGGTCATAAGAGGGGTTTGAGCCAATACTAGGGTACATTGACCAAAAAAGAGCAAAATAGGCTTAATTAGCTAATAATCACTAATTGTCTGTTTTGAAGAGGATTTTGACTTACGATTTGTCATAAAGTGGCATCCTAAATGTGAAAGGGATTAAAAATCAACAATGTGTTTTTAATTGGCCAGAGTGGTAAGAAACATTAGTTAATTAGTGAAAATCACTAATTATAATGAAATTGGAAATAATGGGATTTATTTTCATGCGTTTGGAAATAAGAATGCAAAATAGAATTTAGGTGTCTACATTTGCCCTTGTTTGAGATGAAGTAAGTGACTTCTCTTCAAATATAGTAGACAAACATAAACAGGTAAATTTTTGAAGAAAAATTAGTAGAATAAAGGATGCCCCCTCGAGTGTCGATGGGGTGATAGAAGAATTCAATTGATTATCGAAAATATGATTGAAATGGATAGAAGAAATAGGATAGAATGGGCATGAAACCCTTGGTATCCGAAGGAATAAGAATATGGATAAATATGGTTGTTTGTTGCCCCTGGTTATTTGGAAGAAAAATTAGTAATGATAATGGAGAAGAAATGAGAATGGAGAATATAGGACAAGCCCAATCTTTGCATCCAACCTTTCAATAAGCAACTTGGTTATATCATTTTTCCCCTAGGTCTACATCATCGGCCTTTATTGAAATGAACAAAAATGTAAGATAACATGAAAATCTAAATTACTAACATTTGTCCATTATTACGTAACTCCATGCAATATACATAATGCAAAGTAATACGAGAAAGTAAAACAATGCTTAACTCAATGCAACATACAAAATGCAATGCAATATGAGAAATTAAACCATCCTACCTAATATAGAAACCAATACAATCATATGCACTCAAACAAACAACATTTAAGATAGTTGCACCAATATTTTTGTTATCAAACTGTAATTCCCAAATGTTTGTGTTGTAACAATAAGGGTTAAAAATGGTGCCCAAGCAAGGATACATGTAAGGGGAATAATGGAGGACACAATTAGTCCCATGGAAAAAATTTCATGCACTCTGACATAGTCTCTGGCAACTCATTGTTGCACGGGGGTACCGACATATCATACAACCGAGCTTTTGTTAATGGAGGTAGATCATGATGATTTGCAAGTCATTCAAGACCAGAACAAGAAAGAACCATAGAAATATGTTTTTGTAGGACAAATTTTGATGTTTGAGGATAATGCAAGTGATACATGCTTCAGTTGTATGCACGTTGTTTACCAATTTTTATAAAAAAATTAAATTTTTACAATTTTTTGGAATTTTAATGATTTTACCAAAACTTTTGGGTTTTTCAAAAATTTATATTGTTTTAAATGTTTGAATTTTTAGGAAGAATATATTGTAAAATAAATAACAAAGTCGTAATACCTCATTAAAAGTGACCATAAAGAAAAAATATGCCTAAGGTAGTAAAAAAATCTGAAGGTAACCACAACATATGCCCCTATATAGCGAAAAACGTGCCAAAAATAATTATTTATTTAAAATAATCATCGCGGTGAGTTGTAGAAGAATGTAGAATAACCACGATGGATCCAGAGTGCCTCGAGGGTGAGAAACATGTCGTGGGAGGTAAAAGGGTTATATAAGCCATTGTAGTCAATTCATTTACCACATTTACTTATCATTTTAATGTTGATTTGAGCTCTGACCTACGGGAGGAAATGGCGAGGGTGTAGAATCAAAGACACCATGTGGATTGCGTGAGAGACTACATGAGGCTCCCAATGGAAAGACCACATGTACACAAAGCTCCTTTTTACCCTAGTCTTTTAAAGCATTTAATTTTTGTAAAAAAATTATGTTTTTAGGAAAAATTAGGACAAAAAAAGGGGGTGCGCCTATGTTAGGGCTTGCATGGGCGCATATTTTCCTATGCAAATAGGGGTGCACATATGGAATTATTGGTTTTTCTTTATTTATTTTATTTTTACTTGTTGTAGGAGTGTGTTTGTGTTGGTGCACATATGGGTGTGCCTATGCACCATTGTGCAAGGTTTTGTGTAGACACATTTGTGTTAGTGCACAAAGGGGTGTGCCTATGCACCATGTTGCCAATTTTCATGGGCACACTTGTGATGGTGCACAAAGGTATGCACCTATGTGATTCTTCCCTTATTTTTATTTTTTTATTTTATTTTTTTTTTTTTTTTTTTTGTGGAGCATGAGCACATATGTGCTAGTGCACAAACGGGTGCGCCCATGCACCATTTTCAAGGGTTATGCATGGGCACACTTGTGCTAGCACGCAAAAGGGTGCGCCCATGCACAAAAGACATTTTTAGCATGTTTTTAGAAGAAAACAAAGGATTTTAGAAACCTTGAATGGTTAAAATAGATGAATTATAAGAAAAATAGAATAATTTGATGACAAACTAGAGAATAATATGGTAGAATAGAAGAATAAGATCATAATAAATGACCTGATTGGATCTAAAAGTAAGTTTGTATGTACTAGAGATGTATTAGTGATAGGGGCGGATCTGGGCCTATAAGGCATCATTTAGCCATCACGACT
Organism: Taxus wallichiana var. yunnanensis; assembly: GCA_018340775.1. Classification (NCBI taxonomy): domain Eukaryota; kingdom Viridiplantae; phylum Streptophyta; class Pinopsida; order Cupressales; family Taxaceae; genus Taxus; species Taxus wallichiana. Next base: position 852,490,751 of record CM031237.1, read on the forward strand.
GAATTTTTTAGAGATCACCTTGAAGGTGACTGGTTTATCTTATGTGGCCCATATGCCATGGATTACCTTAGATCATGGTTTTCTCACATCCCTAGCTAAAAGGTGGTGGAGTGAGATTCAGACCTTCCATCTACCTACTAGTGAGATGAGTATTACATTAGAGGATGTATGGTGGATCCTACGAGTCCCTATCCAGGGTCACCTAATCACTTAAAATGGTCATTGGGACCGCATTTAGTGATGGATAACTGAGTTGTTTGAAGTGCCATCATACCCCATCGAGGTATGACAGTCTTTATTAGGAGATTCATGGACGATCAGTGGCTAGGACAGGTACCTATGTTCTTGTTATTTCTTTTCAGTGGCATATTTTTCCCTGAAAATATGTGCTCGATTCCCTTTGGACCTCATTGGAGTGATTCATGGCCTACTTCAAGGATATGTGTACTACTAGGTGTCATTGTATATTGGCTCATTTATACGTGGATTTTCACTGATAGATTATCATGAACATAGGTCATTAGGTGCTGCCACTTTATTATAGATATGGGCTTGGGATCACATTGGGATAGGCCACTCTATAGGAAGTTTGAGAGATCGAGTTCTTGGAGAGCCATCTGTCATGAGCTAGGTCACATATGAGGATGATATTTGTAGCCTGGGGGCACATGAGACTATTACAGGTGAGATTTTGATGAGGTACAATTGCATATGATCACATGGCGGCCCTATAGGTTGTACTGCAAGAGGTGGTGAAGGACGTTGTTGAGTTGAGTTTTTTTTGTGGATCATTTCATTCTTGGGAGAAGGGACTATGTCTCAGAGTGGTATAGAGTGGACAAGGTTCAACGTCAGTTTGGTCTCATCCAGTGGATTCTTGGTGATGAGATTTGGTACGCATGTAGATTCAGAGAGGTCTTCCACATGGGGCCTGGATCAGACTAGGTCAAGCACACACTAAATTTTTACAGGTATCTCCACAACCTTGGTTAAAGTAGCTGTAGAAAGTGGATCTTGGGACAACCCTGGATTATACAATGTGGTATGTGACAATGTTACCATGTAGATTGGATATACCACATGAGGTATTTAGATACAATAGAACAATGGGTACATGGCCCATATCTACAGGCACAGGCACAGGTAGGTCCACATGGAAGACTACATATAGGGGTATCAGCACAGCAGATGCTAGTACAGCAATAGGTAGTGATGTAAGCACCTCCATCACTCCCTCACGTAATTTTGTGACACGTTCCACTAGGAGGTGGAGGAGATGATGGGGGTGTCATGTGGGAGTTACATACCCAAGACCAATTTTTACCATGTGGTTCCTAATTGTCACGTTCATAACAATGTTGCTAAGCATATATGCTATAACAAACACCTCAAACTTGGGCTCTTAGTTACTTAAGCTAGAAGGTGCCATCAAGTGTAAGGTTTTAAGTTCCTTTTAAGGTTTTGGTTTCTTCTATGTTAAGAAATATCATGTGAGAAGGGTAGATATGCACAAGTTTTAAGCTGAGGTTGACTATTATAATTAGGTCTCTTTCTATATTTGCTAGTTAAATAACACAACACTCTAGATATTTCATCATAAATTTCACAACAAGAATGCACTATAAGATATTAAATTTGATTTCATTTAACATACATATCCAACTTTTACAATACAAAATTTGGGGCTCAAGATAACACCCATGTTTAGATGAACATTTCCCTTAAACCCTAGCATTTAAAATATTACAAAACTTCACTAATAAACCTTTCAATACTTCACAAAATGTTGAACTATCCTCTACAATTTCACTTAACATATATTCAACCCCCTTTTTTTACCATATGTCAATTTGAATCGAAGAACACCTATAGTTAAATGCACAATTCTCAAAACACCCTAAAACTAGCATCTCATTCATATTACCAAATTTTAATAATGAGTCCTTACTATAACATAGAAATACATATATATCTCTTTCTATTAACATACATAAATTACAATAATATATAATGAATTACAACCACGTCGTTTTGCCATCTTACTTACAACAAAACCACCTATGAGCATGAAATCAATGATAAATGGCATGGCATCTACCTAATTCTATTGTAATTTACACTTTTAGTTTCCCATTTACATAATAATAATTTGCATTCTAAGGAGAGGGTTAGAGACACATATTCATTCCATTTCATTTCACTTCATTTCTTACCTAAGAAGAGAGAAAGAGATCTCTGTTTTGCCAAAAGTCAATTCCACACATAGTCACAAGATAGAGTTCCAAATAGGTTATTTACAAGTGCTAATAATATATGATGATTTCCTTAACTTGAATACTATGAATTTAACATAGAAATACATATATATCTCTTTCTATTAACATAATAAATTACAATAATATACAATGAATTACAACCACGTTGTTTTGCCATCTTACTTACATCCTGCAAAACCATGTGAGCATGAAATCAATGATAAATCATTGGCATGGCATCTACCTAGATCTAACATAATTTACAATTTTAGTTTCCCATTTACATAATAATAATTTTCATTCTAAGGGAGAGGGTTAGAGACACATATTCATTCCATTTCATTTCTTACCTAAGGAGAGAGAAAGAGATAGGGAAGAGAGAGAAACATTGTTTTGTCGAAAGTCTAATTCCACACAACAAGTCACAAGATAGAGTTTCAAACAGTTATTTACAAGTGCTAATAAGTTTCCATGATGATTTGCTAACTTGACTAGGGTCCTATGAATTTCCTTTACATTTTCCTGCTAGTTGCAAAAATGCCCAATTTTGGCTCAAAGGGTAAGAAAGTGGGTTAAAAATAGCCTTCCAATAAGCAAATTCATGATGAGAAAATTCCTACGTGTCCTCCTATATACCAAAAATCCATAGGTACTGACGGAGTCCAGAACTAGAGAATGGTGTACAATTGACAAATGGTTTTCCGGAGCCACCGGTCATAATCGGTCAAGTTTGACCTAGTCAAACAGTGACTAGAGGCCTATGAAACCCCTTTTCCAAACTAACCAAGGATGGGATTTTCCCAAACCAAAGGTTCAGGAAATTTTCTAGTAAAAATACTAGAGGTTCGTAAAATCGTATAAGCTTTTCGTTGTTCAGGGTCCAAACAATGAGCCGATACAAAACTCAAATTTTCAATTTTAACTTCCTAAAAGTGCAAAATGAGGTAACAAGGGTCCTAAAGGATCAACAAAGAGAACAAAAATGGTAAAATAAGGTCGGATAATGCTTAATGTGACTCTCTACATAACAGGGAATGCATATGATGCTTGACAACTCTTTTACGAGGCTAGAGTGTTGTTTTTCAAGTCTCTGGAAATAGCATTTTTCTAACTTTGTAATGTAGATAATATGGTTGTTTTAGTTAACTCATCTATCTCTCGCCAAAACCAACGAACACGAACACCAAGTTTTGATACCCTAGGTTTAGCAATGAATGAGTTTATGGTTGTGACACAATTGAGGGTCAAATTATAAATCGGTAGAAAAATCATGAGGTGTTGTTTTATTGATTGCACTAGCCGTTTGGTTAAAATATCCAATTGTTTGAGTATATAATAGTTTAATATTTTAATTTTATTGCAAACGGATAACCAAATTATACGATAATTATAAAAAGATAAAGGTAAGGAGACTATGCCTAAGGGGAAATGAATCGGCCAAAGTTGTGGAGCTCGATTCCACATCTCCATAAGTCATTTCCTCGAATGGTATGAGCATCCGGAACACTCCCCCAATTTCCTTTTCTTAAAATTATCTAGAGCCGCTTCAATAAAACCATTTGTGCATATCCAAAAGACGAAGCATTCCATGAGCCTATAATTTTCTGAGGCATTTGATTGAATAGTTCAATGCCTTGCCCATGCTTCCCAATAAATTATTAGAGTCATCAAGAACCTTCGAGTACGAGTTGACTCCCCACTGAAACCAAGTTCATCTCCCCAATTGTTGCAAGACATTTTTTTAGAGATGCACATAATCCATCAATTTAAAAAGTGCAATGTTCTTGTAGGTATGAAAACAACACTGTATTTTCTAGATTTTACATGGCTGCCCACATGCCCACTTCTGCACAGAAGTTAACCTCCCATAACGATGGACATTTTATTTTTTTTCTTCTAAACCATCACGGATACGGAAAGTTGCAGTGATATTCACCTCGAAAGCAACATCAAATCTATCAAGGAATAAGGAATACTTGTTAGGATATGTATATACTAGGATTCTATCCTTCAACTCATTTGGTGCATGTTGGGGAAACTATCTAAAATATTTTTTTCAATGTGCTTTGATGGTTCTTTGTGCCCTATATCCCAAAGTTTTTTAACCAACGATTTGCATAAATCTTGCAACCATGGCATTCCATGAGGGGATATTAGGCTGAGACTCTGCTAAGAAAGAGAAAATAGAGGCTTTTCATGCAGAGGGAGAGTGCAAGAAAAAATCTACTTTGACATACATGGAATAGTGGGAAATGGCACATCCCATGTATAAACCCCATCAAATACTACTCGAAATAAAATAAAAAGAGTAGGAATAAATGAAGTTGTGGCTTGGGAAAGGCGATACAAACTGAAGAAGAATATTTGGCTCTAAACCTATCGATTGCATTTGCTTGAAAGTTTCTAAAGCCTTTTCAACAAACCGATTTTGTACATATCCTACTATCACTGCAGTACATGAGGCCACATTTCAGGAATTTAGTTGAACAGTTCATGTTCCAAGCGCATGCTTCCACATTTTTCATACATACCTACTAGAGCACTTATAACTATAGCATATGATAAAATCATGTCCCTTCTTCACTATGCTTTGGTTTCCTATAATCATTGCAGTTCATGAGGCCTCATCTCTTTGGGCACTCTGTCAAACATACCATGACCACGCAAGCTTCATTTTTCTTTTAAAAAAACACTCACTAATGCACTTTTAGTGGAGCAAGCTATAAATATTTCAACCACATGAGCACCTCTCAAAAAATTATGCTTAGAATTGATTGTTATGTCTATAATCATAATGGCTACAGGATTTTAGAAGGATTTTAGAACAGGTCAAATTGAGAAGGTGTTATAGGATTTTCACGATGGAAAGGCCAGAGGTCATTTTCCCCCACAAGTAATAGCTCTCAAAATAATGAAAGTGGGGTACTATTGTCCCATGATGTTTAGTGACTACTACACATGGATCAAGAATTGTAAAAAATGTGCATTCTTCATAGGAAAAGAAAGGTTAGCAACACTTACATTGCACCCAATTTTGGTTGACCAATCATTCATGCAATGGGGATTGGATTTCATTAGGGTCATCAATCCAAATTCAATCCAAGGTCACAAGTGGATTCTACAACAATAGACTATTTCACCAAGTGGACTGAGGTAGTAGCACTCAAAGAAGAAAAAAGTCTATCATATTGGACTTTTATGAGGGGATAGTGACTAGGTTTGGAGTACCATCCACTATTATATCAGACAATGCATTGGCGTTCCTAGGTTCTAAGATCACATAATGATATGTCAAGACTGGGATCTACTTGAGCACCTCTTCAAATTATTACCCACATGGTAATGGGCAGGAAGATACCACAAACAAGAATTTTCTAAGAATCATCAGGACTCTAAATGAAAACTAGAGGACATGGCATACAATGCTAAAATCAGCATTATAGGCTAACAAGATCACACCAAAGAGGTCAACAGGTAATTCCCCTTACAAACTGGTCTATGGGAAAGAGGTAGTGTTGTCTATATCATTAAAACTACCTACATTGGAGATCATGAAGTAGTTGGTGTTGTATGAGTTCAAACCAATGGAGGCCAGGCATATGCAGAACTGATGGAATTGGAAGAGATCAAAGAATATTCAGTTCAAACAATGGAGAAGGATCAATCATTAATTAAAAGATGGTTTGATAAAAAAGAAAGAGCAAGGACCTTTTAGGAAGGGGACCTAGTTCTGAAGTGGGATGCAAATCGAGCAAAACCAGGAAGAAATTCCAAGTTTGATGTCATTTGGAGTGGCTCCTACATGGTCACAGGATGTAAAAGTAGCAATGCCTTCCAATTTCTACCTTAAAGGGAGAGGAGCTTCCAATTCCAGTAAATAGAATCTATCTTAAACATTGCTACTAAAAGGGAAAATTTTCACCCTTGTAAATATTAGTTTAGGATTTTAATTCCTCTAAGTGCGTATGCACATTGTCTTGTTGTAGTTTAGGTTTCAATTTCCCTAAGTGCTCTAGCACAGGTTTTTTACTCTAGGTTGTATCACTATGCAATTCAGTGTGCCTCCAAGTGAATGTTGTAATAATCCATTTCTAGGACGGTGAAAACTCTAAGTCAAGACAATTATCTACTCTCATAAATCTCATCTTCAAGATTTTCTTATGAAAATTGAGAGTACAAGTAGCAGATCAGGTTCAGGATCAGTGAGTGCAAGCATTCAAGGATAAGTTTCAAGTAAAATATTAGTGTCAGGTTATCATTCATGACTCCATGCCCAATGGATACTTCAAAGTAACTGATCTTACACCTAGTAGATAGGTGATCATGTGAGTCGCCAAATTTTTATCCAATTTTTCCCCTCGAGAAAAATTGGACAAGTAGGAACTTGCACATAGTGAAAATGGAGGAGTTGATCCATCAAGAGAGTTTCCATTTCAGATTTGATCCAAAAGGTTTAATTAGGCAAGCTCAAGTAACTTGCAAATATTTCGGGAAAGGAAGAAGTCCAAAATCTAAAATTTCAGACTTTGGAGGTGGAGCCTTTGGAGGTAGGATAGGGTGGATTTCAGGGACTCAGTAAGGATAAAAGTTTCTGAACCCCAAAACTCTGAAAGTCTGAAATTTCACTTTCAGGTTTCAGGGTTTCAAATTTTTCAAGCGTGAAGTTGGAAAAAAGGCCCCAAAAAGTCTGAAATCCCAAAGTTTGAAAGTCTAAAATTTCAGACTTTCGGGTTTTGGGGTTTTGGGATCTCGGTGAGCGAGAAAGGAATAGGGATCAGCAAAGTCCAAAATCCCTAAGTCTGAAAGTCTGAATTTTTTTGACTTTCAAACTTTCGGGTTTCAGAGGTTCAGAAGTCTCGGTAGGTTTTGAGAGGTGAATAGTGATAAAGGTTTGAAGACTCAATGTTCAAAATTCAAATTCTGAAAGTCCAAAATTAGTTTCAAACTTTTGGAACTCTCAAGCCCCAAAACACAAAAAACACAACACAATGTCTAAAATTAGGAACCCCGAAAGTCTAAAATTTTAGACTTTCAAGTTTTCAGGTTTCAGACTTTTGGAACTCTCATGCCATTTTAAGAGGTGAACAGTGTTTCAATCTCCAAAATGAAAATTTCTGAAGTCTGAATTTTAGGATTTCTAGGGTTGGATGCATTTCAAACTCTTAAGCAAGACAGAGCCAACCACCTGTCATTTTTGTAGAATGACACCTCGACCTTTAAATGGACATAAATTTTGAGTAGGATCTTGAATTTGCATTAGAAATGACTTTTTGGAAAGCTCTTGTGTCTTCTACTTAAATTAGTGGGACTAATTTATTCAAAATTAATAAATACAGTCCTCCATGTTTTAGGTTGTGTGCTACTCACTCCTACCACAATAATGAAGGTATGGGCTTCCTTCTTGCCCAAAAAGAAAGAGTACATGGAGGCATGGGTTTTTCATGGAACCCATCATTGTTGCAAGTGAATTTAATGCATTTTTGGGTGGTTGAAGGAAGATTTCAAAATTATTCTCTCTTCCTTCTCTCTTTCTTCCTATATATTGTAAGGAAGGAATTTTTCAAAAGGTTGGACAGTTTGGATTTGCACGCTCCCTTCTTCTCTTGTATGTAAGTGGATTTGTGGATTTAAAACCTCCCATCAAACTATAATGCAAATCCTTCCTCTTGACCATTGTAGTGTATTATATCAAATTTGTGGAGCAATAATACATGTATGTGAATGATTTTCAACCCTCTCTTGTGTTCATTGCACCTTGTTAGTACCCAAATTGATTCTCCTCTGGGAAGGCTTAGCAAAGATCATGGTTTTGATAGGAAGCTTAGAGGCAAGCAGAACACATTGTGTATCATTTTGTAGCAGGGAAGGAATGCAACTTGCTCTTTGTCACTCAGATGTGGAGAAATGGGTAGCACCCTTAAGAGGATTTGATCTATCCTAATTGCTTTATGGTTGTTCCTTTCAACTAGGGTGAGAGGACCCTTTTGTAGCATGTTGTTTGTGGAGGAGAAGAGATGTCCTTTGTTGCAGATTTATTGAGAAGACCTTGAAGAAAAGATGATCAATACATAAAAATCTAACTCTCACGAGTTGTCACCCTAGATAATGGAGATTTTTTCTAAGCAAGGTTTAGGCTACTAAAGACAATGAAAACTTGATTGCTTATGTATGTTTTAGTAATAGAGATTATGCATTTGTACACACACAGGACAAAACAGGGGTAGTATGGGTATGATTGGTTTTTTTAAATGAATTTTTGGTGGGAGGTGAGGCTAGAAATGAACTTGATTCACCAGATCCTTGAGAAATTTTCCCAAAATGGATATCTTGAACAACAGAATGCTTTGGGATAGCTAGGATGTTCCTTTAACTAGAATATGTGCTTCAATGGAGGCCCAGATCAGCACTTTTCACACAAACTTCAAGGATCCAAAATGAAGGCTCAAATTGGAAAATTAACTAAACATTATCAACCTCTGTTTCATCACACCTAAGATACCCTCAAAGGCTAACAAACAATCTTATAGTCATGCTAGGAGTCATAGTGATTTTAAATTTTTTATTTCACATCAAATGAAAGCTCTTCTAATAAATGAAATTGTAAATGCCACCAAACTATCACAAGGATAAGATCTTGTGTGATTCACAAAGATTTCAATGTAAGATTACAACGGGAACAAGAAAACTACTTGTAGACATTCATAAATGAAGCAAACACAAATTTTCCCAAAAATAACATAGATTAACTCAAGTTTGATTAAATTTATTAGTGGGAAAGTTTATAGAACAATCTGGAGCTTGTTAATGGCTATACACTGCAACCACCTTCACATGATCAAATTTAACACAAAGGAGATAAATAGGTTTCTTCAAATGGTTTCTCAGAAAGGTGGGTTCTATCAAGCTTTTCTCTTAGAAAAATCAATCTCGACCTCTAACACCCCAACCATTTGCATGAAAAATTCATGCAATTTATAATACTTCACTTACAATAGAGTTTTTCCCCAAAACTAGAAACATTCAAAGCACCATTGCATGTTGAGACTCCCAGAATCAAATTTGCAAAAAATTGTCAGGTGTGTAGAGGGAAAATCTCTCCAAATATTTCCAACATTCAATTCTTCACCTGGTAAGTCATTCTTCATCTCACACCAACTACTTCCTCCTCCAATCTGTCAAATTTGGTTCTTTGCATGCCAAGGAAGGAAAAACTGGAAAATCAGATTGAGGCCAATAGTTAGATCACATCTTAATGGTAAAGACATTTTCAGATTTTTCCCACCAAACCGAGATATCAACTAGGTCTCTTGCATGCCAAGGAAAGAAATATCAGGTCAAATCTAACAATCAAATTACATCTTTAATGGTGAAAGACATTTTTAGACCTTCCCCACCCAACCAGGATACCAAATTAATGTTCCTCTTCATTTGGCATGTAGGAGACTCCAAGAAATGATAAAAAATCATAAAAATTCACATCCCCAGGAGCTTTGGAGTAGAAATGGCAGAAAATCATATACAGATGCACAGTTGTCATTGATCTCTCTTTTGAATCTAGACCGTCCACGTGGGAGATCTGAGTTAAGATGGGCTTGGGGTTCCTTTTACTTTTTACACCTTTTGGAAAAAATGTAAAATTTCTCAATTTGCTCCGCCCCTCCACCTTTGAAAAATGGGCTTGACACGTGTCCCAATGTGGGTCCCAAAGGAACTATGGCTACATTTCTGCTATTTCACCTATTTTTTGGAAAAAGGAAATTTTCAAATTTTCCCCACAGCTCCGCCCTTCCGCTTTTAGTTTTGATGTGGGTCCCAGTGGAACCATGCTTCCTTTTACACTTTCAACCCCTTTCTCCATAAAAGGAAATTTTTCTAAATTTTCCCCGAAAGTCCGCATCTCTCCGTTGACTGGAGAAAATTTTGACTATTCTTCTATCGGGCTTGTGGGCCACTTTGATGATTTTAATATTTTAAATAACAAGGGGCAAAAAATCCAAGTTGCCCCCGATGGCCCGCCTCCCCGCCTCTTGACTTTTCAAACTACCACGCGTCTCAATGGCACATCTTGAGATGGTCCCCAAAAGTAGAGACCCTGAATGAGAGCAAGGTCACCACATGTTGCAGTCCAACAGAGTCTACTAAAAAAATTGTGAGTTTGGCGGAAGGTTCCATGTTTCCAAGGTCCGAGATAGTCTTCTTCGGCCATTGAAAAGTCCAAGAAAAAAGGGAGAGTGAGTGGAAGCCCCCAAGTGTCCTCCTATCGCTTCTTCAAAATAAAACTCAAGGGTTGGTTCCCAAACATGTTGTCCCTCCACGTGTCTCAGGCCCTTTAGGAAGTTGCTGAAAAGTCTAAGGAAAGGAGACCTAGTGGAAACCTCCACATGTCTTTATGGCACAACTTCAAGATGGTCCCCAAAAGTGGAGACCCTGAATGAGCGTGGGCTCACCACGTGTCCCAAGCCTTAGAAAATTCTGTAAAATTTTAAGTCCCTAGTAGAGATGGAGGAATCCTCCACGTGCCCTCCGGTGCAACTTCAAGGCCAAACAAAAGGTGAGTCTTCAAACGAGCATCATTCCTCCACGTGGGAAAGTTTCAAGTCAAAATGATCCACAAATTTTTAGAGTGCCCCGTGAGCCACATCCAACCAAAAAGGGCCACATTTCCACATATGTTTAAAGATGTAAATTTGACTACGAAAACACACCCGTTTAACCGTAAAAATGTAGGAAAACAATTGTTTGATCCTGGAGATGAAATTTTCCTCAAGGGCAAAGAATTTAGAAATGTTACATGGTTAAAACACACTCCCCCAAGTTACATCCATTCATTTTCTTCAAGTATTTAGGACAAAAAATAGAGACAGTAATTCTCAACTGTGGAAAATGGAAAGAACAGGACAGCCCTAAGTTTTTACACCCAATTTATAGGCTTTTTCAGATGAACAGAGAAACAAGGACAAAACTATGGATCCATAAGTGATTCTCGGCCCAAGAAAGGATTGATTATGGTAAAAAAATGGAAAATAGAGTCTTTTCAAGCACGACATGAGGAGATAAAATGTGACATGGGCCATAAAATGAGAGATTTCAAAAGTAAATGGGGCAAGACAAATCTGAGCACCAATATCGGCTCGGATTGGGGATGGGCACTCCCTGTGAGTGCCACAAGATTCAAATAATAGAACAAGTGCCAAAAAAAATCCATTGGGAAAAGGAGTCAATTTGCAGAACAAAAATCAAGAACCATCTCCTAAAAACGAATCGAGGAACCAACAAAACTAGGTCACCGAGGACCAGAACGAGCAACAACACAAAAGACAGAAAGCAACCAACAAATTGTACACTATAAAAATGATGCTCACCTTGATTCTGGGGAATCAATCCAAGAAATGTTTCAAGTGCTTGCCATTAACAAGAAATTTGAGCAATTCACCATCCAAGTCTTTCAAGAAGAAGGTATGTTCACCAATCCGAATGTCAATGGAGTAAGGGCCCATTCATAGTGCATCAAATTTACCATGCTTGCCCTTGTCTTCATGTCTACTATCCCACAACAGCACAATATCTCCAATGTGGAAAGCTCGAGAGTGACCTTCTTGTCAAATAACTTCTTCAATTTTTCTCTGAACTTCACATGCCTTTGGTGAGATGATCTCCTTTCTTCATCAAGTTCAACAATATGGTTAATGCGAGCCTCATATGGACTAACTTCTTGATCTTCCATTTTTTGAACGAACTACTATGAGGATAATTGCATATGCAGGGGCAGCAAAGCTTGAGTTTCATACACCAATTCAAATGGTCTTTCTCCAGTGGCTCTTTTAATAGTAATTTTGTCAATCCAAATAGCTAACTTCGGTTGTTCACCCCATTTTATTTTGTTCAGCTCCAAGGTTCTTCTGATAATCTTCAGCAAATTTTTATTACTAGACTCAGCTTGTCCATTTCCTTGGGGATTGTAATTAGAAGCATATGTCAAATTGATCCCATATTCTTTACACATTGCCACCAAAGGTTTAGCTTTGAAGCTCATGGCATTGTCAGCAATAATTTTAACTGGCACTCCAAACCTGCAAATGATATGGTTCAACATAAAATCCATGACAATTTGGTGTGTTTCTCTTTTGGTGGGGATTGCCTCCACCCACTTGGTGAAGTAATCAGTGGCTATAAGAATCCACTTATGGCTAGCACTTGAAGGGTCTGAAATCTCACCAATGAAATTCATTCCCCATTGCTTTAATGGGGATTCAATTGATACAGGTTGTAAATGCAGGGAGCCTAAAGCTTTTAGTCTTCCAGAGAAGTGCTGGCAACTCTCACATATTCTAACAAAAAGATTTGTATCCTTGAAGAGAGTTGGCCACCAATAACCAACCCTTAAGATCTTGTGTGTTGTGACTCTTCCAATAAAATGCCCCTGCACAAAATCCTCCATGGAGATCAGTAATTATCTTGGGGGCTTCATCTTCAGTAATGCACCTTAAGAGAACTCCCTCAGGGTTCTTCCAAGCTAACCCATAATCAATAATGACATATTTCTGGGAAGCCAAATTAAGGGCTCTTTTCTAGTTCTTACTCAAATACTCAGGGCAATATAGATGTCTGAGATAAAAAATTACATCTTTGTACCACTCAGAACTCATCAATTTTTCAAAAACATATGCCCTTCCTTCTTCTACCTCATTTACCTCAATAGTTTGCAAGTTGCTCTCAGCCATAATCTTAGCCAAGCCCAAACCTCTCACCAACTTCGTGGTTTGGATATCCATGTCATATTCTTGCAACTTTTTCACCCATCTACATCTTTTGCTTGAGACTTCCATCTCTAATAAGATGTCTTTCACCATAGTGTGGGGAACATAAGCAACAATTTTAGAGCTCAAAATGTAAGGCATGAAAACCTTTGTTTCTTTTACCAAGGCAAATGCTTGTTTCTCCATAATAGTGTATTTCAGCTCAGCCCCCTGCAATGCCTTACTGAAAAAGGCAATTGGCCTCTCAGCCCCTTCATCATCTTTCTGTAATAAGACAGATGCAATAGTGTTCTTTGAGGAAAAAGAAAATAGTTGGAAAGGCTTCTTATAATCTAGAGCTGCTAAAACAGGGGCATGCTTTAATGCCTCCTTGATCCCATTAAAAGCTTGAATGGAATCCTCCTCCCATTTGATGATTTGGTCCTTCTTTATCATGCTAGTGATTGGAATGGTCAACTCAACAAAGTTTGATATGAATCTCTGATAAATTTTATCTACCCAAAGAAGGACTGAATCCCCTTTTTGGTTCTCGAGGTGGGACCTTATTGATGGCCTCTACCCTTTTTGGATCAATCATTACCCCTTCTTATGACACAATGTGACCAAGCAATTTTGCCTTCTGTACTCCGAAATGGCACTTCTTTGGATTGAGTGAAATGTCATATTCTCTACATCTTATCAGCATTTTCTCCAAGTGTTGCAAATGATCACCTCTCTTTCTGGAGAACACAGTTACATCATCTTGGTAGACAACAATAAAATCATTGATGTAACCAGCAAAAGCAACATCCATTGCTCTCTGAAAGGTTGCTCCAACATTCATTAGTCCAAAGGGCATCCTGACATATACATATGTTCCCTAAGGGGTGGTAAAGGTTGTCTTAATTCTTTCTGATTCCTTTACAACAACTTGGTTATAACCAGAGAAGCCATCCAGGGTAGATAGCAACTCAGAACTAGTCACTAATTATGCAACATGTTTTCCATGTTTGGTAAAGGATAATTATCCTTCATTAATGCTCTATTGATTTCTAAAGTCCACACACAACTTGATGTCACCATTCTTCTTTCTAACTAGTACTAGGTTTGCAACCCAAGAAGAATACCTTGTAGGCTAAATAATCCCTCCATCCCTCAGTTTCTTCAGTTCCTCTTGAATTTTAAGAGATAGGAGTGGATTGATTGGCCTTTGTTTCTACTGAATTATTTTACATTATATTCCAAGGGAATCTCATGTTGAAATAGATCCTCTCTGTATGCCTTTAGTTCAGAATAAGTCCAAGCCATGCAATCTTGATATTTTTTCAAAGTAATTGGACATAAGACTATTTTTCCTCCTTGCTGAGATTGCTTCCCAACAATAGGTGGTTTGAATGATGACTTGATGTTGTTAGAGCGTGACCAACTAGAGGGATCACCCACATAATAATAATTATTCTTTCGAATTGTTGATTCCTGCTATTATTGTTTTGGTCAAGCTTAAATGTTGGTCCTTGTTAATACGAGTAATAAAGTATTATTAAGTTGTAATAATAATAGTAATAAAAATAATAGTAATATTATTATTTTGATTAGTGATTTTATTGTTTGGATTGGTCACCTCGGTCCGTGCAAAGAAGATGGTCTCTTGTTGTGACGCCATGGTCGGTCCTTGTCCTGCGTCCGGTTTCGAACTCCTACCACTAGTTCTACCTTGGCCGATCGAGTCTCCTCTCGTATTTTTTTTTATGTATACCTATTTTAATGAGAAGATTTGGATGCTTTCACCCACGTTGGCAATTTTTGTTGGCATCCCACCATTTCATGGAAATGTGTTTGTTTGGATATCTAGTCACCGAGCTCATGTGGTGTAATGGCTATGGCCAATTCTAGAATGTAGTGCCACTTGTCATTGCACCAGGATGGTATCTCCTTTTTCCTATCTTTGGATTACCATTAAGATTTTTTTAATTATTTGTTTCATTTTAGGGTTTTTATGTTCTTTAGTTAAAAAAAATAAAAAAAAATAAAAAATAATAATAATAAAAATAAATAAAATAAAAGAATTAAAAAAAGTGAAATATTGGGTGGTTTAGGGAAAAGGGGGGGGCTCGGGCTCCATTGGTTAGGTTTTTTTTTTTTCATCCTTGGTTTTGTTGAATGGAGAGTGAGAGAAAGTTGTTACCCATGAGGAGAAAGATGGAAACTCTGAAACCTTGGCACATCTACACTGGATTGCGTTGAAGAAGGTAGTTGTTTCTTAGAAGATGGAAATGTGTAGGCTTCTACACAAATCCATTTCCTAGGGTCACATTTTTGCACGGATCCATTTGCTTGGGTGATTTTTTATTTTTTGCCAGAAATGCCTCGCCAGATGTCATCTCATGGGTTTCCTCATTTGACATGCATTCCAACATCCTCCTCTCATCTTATGTCAAAAAAAATGCAGTGCCCCTGGACTGATAATTTTGGACAGCATATGGAAAGCGTAAGATAGAAGCTTCCTCCCAATCTAAAAATGGGGAAACCCTTAAACTACGTGGGTTTTTAACAGCGCATAAAAGACAAAAGTTTTTTTGTCCAAGATGTAGTTAAATTGCTTTGGGGATGCGTGTGAAGTTTCTCCTTTCTTGGCCTCCAACTCCGAAATTCCTATATTGCCATGTTTTCCCATCCACACCAAAATGGAAGCTTTGGAATAGGGTATGAACAATAGAATTAGTTTTTGTAAGATTTTGTTCTTGCAAGTGTCATAGTTGATATGCATGAAAAATGTGGAAGTGTGTTATAGTTGGTATGCATGAAAAATGTGGAAGTGTATTCAAGGCATGTGAATTGTTCTTGAAAAAATGCCTCAGATATTTCATCTCATGGAATGCAATGGTTTCAGGTATTCATAGATGAGCTTGTTGTAAAGGCCTTTGAAACTTTGAAGGAAATGTATTTGGTAGTTGTAAAGCAACACTTAACAACCTTTTTCCAACACCCTCTCAGTTGCCAAAATAAGTGTTTTAAATTGGGTATGGACATCCTTCAAAGAATTATGGAAAAGGGTTTTTTTGACATTTTATATAGTTGGAGAAAAGCATTCACATAGGGTAGGAGAAATATTTGACAAAATGCCTCAAAGAAATGTTGTCTCATGGAGTGCCATGATTGCAGGATATGCACAAAATGGATTTGTTGAAAAGGCGTGTGACTGTTTGACATAGAAAATGTGGTCTCATGGATCGGGATGACTACTTGAAAGCACAAAATGGTTTTTTTTATGAGACATGGGTGCACAATGAATGGCTTTGGTTTTCACGTGACTATCTGGCATCATGTGGCAACAATGGTGGTCTCAATGGATCACGAGTGTAAACCACTTAGAGCCCCTTATACCCATTTTGCTCATCATTTCTAGGCATGGTTCATCTTCCCTTACCTCTCATAATTCTCATGTTTTAGTTCTCTTTTGCAACTTAATAGAATTTTAAAATATTAGGATTTTAATACCATTAAATGTTTATTTCAACTCATTGCAAAAACAATGAAATGTTGTGTCAAAACTCACGAAGTCAAAATAACCCATTTGCATTAAAACATGAACTTCCACCCTCATTCTGAGGTGATGTAGAAAACTTCCTACCCAACTGGATCGCTACAACATTGTTTTATCGACCAGATGAAATTGACTTCCCAGTAATAATGTTGATCATCTCCTGGTTTAAATAGTTAATTTTTGCATTTTTTGGAGACTCATTAAGTACCCTTCGTAACTCTGAAAATGAGATGTTAAGCTTCATTCATGTACCTTGTTATGTGAGGAGTCACCTTGACCTCTGGATTGACCCGAATGAACATATGTGATCTTTTGATGCTCTTATAGGAGCCTTGTTACATTGTTTTACAGTAGTAGAAAGTTATTAAATCTAGAAAGTTGGCTTTCATTTTGAACCGCCATTTGAAACCTGGATAGAGAAATTATTTCCATCTTCGCAAACCTCTAGTGTTTATACTAGAAAATTGCATGGAACATTCAGTTTAGGGAAAAACACTTTTCTGGATAGTTTGGCAAAGCCATTTTGTAGGCCTTCGGTCGTAGTTTGACGAGGTCAAACTGGACCAATTTTGACTTGTCGCTCCAGAAAACTTGTCGCCATTTGAAAATGGTTTTCTAGTTCTCAATCCCATCGACTCTGATGAATTCTCCTTATATAGGGAACTTGTAGGAAGTGTCTCTTGTTGTGTGCTCATCCATCGAACGTCATTTTGGATGTGGTTTTTTGAGCCCTCGAGCTAACTTTTGTTCATTTACAACTGGGTCAACTATGACCAAGTAGCCTCGGAAAACTAGCCGCCAAACGCAAACCGTTCACTTTTTCCCAATTCCGTCAGTTGCTATGAACTCTTGGTATATCTGGGGACATGTAGAAAGTTAATTGTGGTGTGCGTTCTCATCGGAAGATAACTTTTGGAAGTGGTTTCTTAGCCTCGAGCCCATTTTGAACATTTTTGTAGCTAGTAAGAAAATGTAAAAATAGAAAGTTGTGGGACCCTCGTCGGGTTGCCAAACCACCATGGAACTTTTAACACATGTAAATAATTGTTTAAAACTCTATAGTGTAACTTGTTGTGTGAAATATAACTTTTGACAAAATGGTGTTTTCTCTCTCTTCCCTTCTCTTTCTCTCTCCTGGGTTACAAAATGAAGTAAAATGAAATGTAATGAATACATGTCTCTAAACCTTTTTATTTGATTGCAAATTGTAATTATTATCATATGTAAATGGGAAACTGAAAAATGATAATTATGTTAGATTAGGGTGGATGCCATGCCAGTGAATTATCGTTGATATCATGCTCACGTGGTTTTGCAGGATGAAAGAATGATGATGAAAAGGTGATGTGTAATTCATTAATTATCATTGTAATTTATATAGTTCATTGTTAAATGAATAAATGTATAATGTAGTCTCATGTTACAGAAGGTTATAATTGATAATTTTTTTGATATGTATGAGATGCTAGTTTCAAGGACATCTAGGAAATGTGCATTTAATCATAGGTTCAATTTTGATTTATAGTACACATGGTAAAAAAGGTTTGATATTTATATAAGGTAAATGAATTTGAAGTAATATCTTGTAGTGCATATTTAGTGTTCAATAAATGATTAATGAGTCATCTTGTGCATTCATACTTTGTAAATGTAATAAAGAGAATTAAATCGAAACACTCTACCCTTGTTCAATATCGGAGCATAACTTTTTTCATGTGTGATACTCCTTACCGTAGAAGACATTGAAAACCGTAGAATGAACTTAAACTTTGCACTCGATGGAATCTCCTAGTTTGAGTAAACAAGAGCCCAAGAATGGGTTTATCATCTTAGTCAAGATATGTTAGTGACATTGTCATAAACCTGGTAGATAGGAGTGACACAGTCAAACTTTCTTGGAGTATGTAGAGCTAACTCCTCCTTCGTAGCCTAGTGGACTACCTTGTCATCCGAAGATAGATTTAAAATTAAAGTTCTTCATCGAGTGAAATCCCTGTTGGATCCAAATGACATAGATGGAGGTTGTGACTTAGTTGTTCTAGGTCTTAAACTCTTGTTAATGAACCCTTAGCTCCGCAGCTAAATGTGTTACCTTGGTTTCTCTCAACATAACACCTTGGTCCTTTTTGAAGGTGGTTTAGCATAAATTTGTCCTCTCGCTTAAAACTCATATATAGTTGAGGGGTAGACCCTTAGGTGAAGTTGGAATTAATCTAAACCTAGTTGATTTGGATGTTAACTTAGGGTTCGTGTGTGTAGCTTCAAGTCTCCTAATCATTTATGTCTTCAAGAGGTTAGACAAACACTTTGTAACTCCTTTTCAAGACAATGCTAAAAATAAGACCATAATGTGACGTAGAAAATAAAGCATATAAGAGTAAAAATGAGAGATTTGAGGTTCGGAATAATGCCACTCTTGGAGACCTTATAACTCAATTAAATATATGCATTTGTTTCAAAGAATATGAATTGCCTTGGTATAATCCACCTTCGAGAAAACAAAATACATATATAAAACAAAATGGAATTTCACAAGTCATTGAATTAGAATAACTATGGTAGGGAAATAATAACTTACCGTGATCGAGGAATGTTTTGTGGTAAAAAGCTATCTTGTATTTTAAATCTCGTTAAATCCTAATATCACTATATGGACACCAAGTCACATTCACATGAGTTGTAAGAGTAAAAAAAAGGTAGACATTGAATATATGTTCGAGAAGAATATTCTTAACATAAGAACAAGATAATTAAGTATTTTATATGCATTTGAATTATGCCAAATAAGTATGCAAGTTATGGAAACTTTTGTAAAGAATAAGAAACCAACTTAAAAGGGGTGAATGATAATTTAACCATGGAATGAACTTAAGAATTTGTAGGTGGACAAACGAGAAATTTATCCTTGCACAATAATGTTCTTGGAATGTTAATCGTAACTAAAATACAATTAAAGAAATGATGTGTTGTGGGTTTTCCTATCCTTGAGTCTTTTTTTTGTGGTTGGGGCATTACTAGTATTCATTCATTGGGAAAAGTGTGGCATCGACATGCCTATGTTGTTTTCATGTGTCTATGTGAGTCGATGACTTATGTGATTGTCGTATGTGAGTCGAGTTTCTGTACTTGAGCCCATGTTGTGTTGTGTGTAGTGAGCAATGTAAGTCAAAAAAAAATTATCCTGGTATTTTATTGTTGTAATTGTGTGTGTAAAATGTGGGCACTACATATGGTATCAGAGTGGAGGTTCATGCTCTCGAACCTCTGGGATGGATTGGAGTTGTGATGATTTGCATGATGGTGGTGGATATTGGAAGAGTAATGTGATATATGTTGTGATGTGAACTATGTTGTAATTGTGACCTTATGGAAGCACATGTTGTGCATGTCACTTAGTGCGTATTTGTTGTCATGTTGATGTGCTGATGATGAGAGTATTCACTCTCTATTTTGGATCAATGAGGAATCCATGTGTGATGTACCACCTTGTTGTGTGTGAAAGGAATGATATTGTGAATTGTAGAGTGTTAAAACATTTTGGATTTATGTGATGTGAAGGTGTATTGATGTATTGCATGACAAAATTGATGTAAAGTGAATCACATTTTCATCGTGATGTCATCACCGTATTGTGATTAGTTGTGTGCATCGTCGTGTTGTATTGCAATTGACTATATGTTGTAATGTTAGACATTGTGTTCCTCATACGTATAATTCATGTAATATGTGATGGTTCATGTCATGATTTAGGGGCATATGGTGAGTATGATCCCTAGTGTATAGTGATTGCACTTTGGGTGTAGAATGTGGTAATGTGATGTATCGTAACTCGTGAAAGTAATGATTGTGTTATACCTGTATATAAATACCATGTGTAAGATGTTATGGTTAATGTGTGAATCACCATTGTGTTAGTGATGTAGTTATGTGTATGTTGTGAACCTTACACTAGATGACCCTAAGGGGATAAACTGTCAAGAGTGTATGTGTGGAGAGAGGAGGCGTGGACCAGGTTTTCATAATCTTGAGCCGAGTATGAGTGAGGAAGTGGAGTCTTATATAGACTGAAAACCCACTTCTATCTATTTAGTATACTTTGAGCTTGCTCAGTATATTGTGGGTGCGCACCACCTTAGGCTCAACTTATGCAACTAGAGTTCCCTGCTCTTTCTTATTGGATTGTTCATTGGACAATCCTATGTGATTTTGACTATGTTGATCCTTGTGGGAGTATGGAGGAATGATTCAGGTAGAGATGATGACAGTTACATTATTTGATATACTCATTTTGGTTACATGTATATTTTCTACGAGCTGAGGCTCGATGTCTCGAGTGCCAACAACTCGATGAGTACCCCTTTGGTGGTGGTATGAGGCCACATAGTGATTGTAATGTGCTATTTTCTCAATACGTATTTTATTTGTAAATTAATCATTATCTCTCTTTTAGCTAGAACCAACCATTTTCTTGATTGACATGTTCTTATATTTTGGGCATTTATTTGATTGTTGCATTAACATTTGGATTTTGCACTAACCATGGCTAATTAGCCATTTTTTTTTCTTAGTTTTAAAACTTTCTTTTCATATTTAAAAGTTTTGTAGCCTAGCCCAAGGCTTTTGATTTTTCCACTTGGCATTTGAATGGATTGTTATGTTGGTTCTAATGTCGTAATGTGTTGGAATAGGGTCATGGGATTAACCATGGAGTGGTTGAACCTATGGACCCGCTTCATTGTATGGGGTACCCCAAGGAGTTATAGATAACTAGCGGGTTGTTGAACCATGAGTTATTATGTCACTTGGGTTGGGGGTGATGGGGCTCTATGTGCCCAGGGCCATAGGGTGACCCGCCTCATTAAAAGGAGAAAGGAGATGGGCCTCTATGGTTGAGTGACTGTTATTCTTTATGGCACTCTATGGTGGAGTGACCTGATATTCTTGATGGGGCTCTATGGTTGAGTGACCCGACTTGGTTTTGACACTATGATTATTTCTCTATGAGAGGTATATGGAGATTATTTGGTGATGGTTTGGGAGGTATATGGAGTTGTTTTATGATGCTTCAGGAGATATATGGAGTTATTTCTTGATATTTTGAGATGTGTGGAGTTGGTATAATGAGTTATGTGTACTCTTGTGAGTCTTTTAGACATTGTTATGTTTGAGGCTTGACTCTTCCCTTGGTTGGTATGGACTATTGGATATTGTCTTGGCACTATGTTGGTACAGTCATGGATTTTTTGGGTCATGTGATACCTTGTTGTATATGTATCATGCATGATGATTTTTTTTGTTTTCAGTCATCATGTGTGTACTAGATCTATGTTTAGGACATAATTGTTGGAAATTTTTCTATGTGGACTACTTGTTGTCATTCCATGGAGGAATTAAAATACCTTGTGATGTGATATAGTCATGAAAGTAGGTAGAAGATGTCTTGTGGGTTGTTTGTGTTGTGTTAAGTTTTTTTGTGTGACATTTGATGTTAGTTCATGATGGGAACCCACAGAACTTAAGAAACTAAAAATTCTAAACAATGAATATTATAAGGACTTGAGATAAGAAAAATGTAAAAGAAAATGATTAAAGTAATAAGGTAAAGAGGGAACTACCAATCTTCACAGAACCTTGAAAGTTAAAATTTCTACCAAATGTTCCTAGGGCCACCCCGTGACCATGATTTTGTGTCTGAAATCTTAACCTTAGAGCGTACCTTCGCCATATTTTGTTCCTTGTTGCTTACCATTTCTCTTTCTTCATTGTATGTCGCATCGAGGATGATGCTTTCTTAAGGGGAGGAGAATGTAATGCCCCATTCCTCATTCTTCTTTTTCTTCTTGATGACCATGTTGCTAAGCGTTTAATGTTGTTGTGCTCTTGTTGATCCTTGTTGGCTTCACCTTTTCGATTACCCTGTTAAGGAAAAATCTCTTTCTCAAATTCGATAGGTGGTTTGATTGATGATTTGATGTTGTTAGAGTGTGACCAACTAGAGGGAACACCTACATAATAATAATTATTCTTTGAATTTCGATTTTCTTTGGTTATTATTGTTTTGGTCAAGCTTAAATGTTGGTCTTGTTAATATGGATATAATGAGTAATAAATTATTATTAAGTAATAATAATAATAGTAATAAAAATAATATATTATTATTTTGATTATTGATTTTATTTTTGGATTGGTCACCTCGGTCTCACAAAGTAAAGAACGGTCATCTCTTGTTGTGACATCATGGTCGGTCCTTGTCTAATTGCGTCGGTTTCAAACTCCTACCACTAGTTCTACCTTGGCCGATCGAGTCTCCTCTATTATTTTTTTTTTATGTATACCTATTTTAATGAGAAGATTTGGATGATTTTCACCACGTTGGAAATTTTTGTTGGCATCCCACCATTTCATGGAAATGTGTTTGGATTTGGATATCTATCATCGAGCTCATGTGGTGTAATGGCTATGGCCAATTCTAGAATGTAGTGCCACTTGTCATTGCACCAGGATGGTATCTCCTTTTTCCCATCTTTGGATTCGTTAAGATTTTTTTTTTTTTTATTTGTCATTTTAGGGTTTTTATGTACTTTTTTAGATTAAAACAAAAAAAAAATAAAATAAATAAATAAAAAAAAAAAAAAAAAAATTAAAAAATGTGAAATATTGGGTGGTTTTAAAAAAGGGGGCTCGGGCTCCATTTGTTGGGTTTTTTTTTCATTTTTTTTTTTGGAAGAGAAAAAAAAACCAGGGAGGGAAAAGGATGAAACTTTGATTTTTTTCACCCAAGGGCACCAAGTGAGAAGAAGGGAATGTTTTTTCATGATGATGAGAAATTGATGGTTTTTAGCTTCAGGAAACATGATTTCATCCATTTTTTTCATTGATTTCTTTGGATCCATGACAAAAGATTTTTTTTTTTTTTTTCAAAGAAATGATCTTCCATATGTCATCTCATGCTCATTTTCAACCATGTCAATGTTGCATTTCAAAAAGATGCCAAAAAATCAGCTGACCTCTGGGATGTCCATGGCATAACATGTGACTTCAAAGTGTAAACAGACTTTTCTTTTCCTTCAAAAATTTGCAAATGCCAAAATGGGGAAACTTAAAATGATGCAAACATGGGTTTTTAATAATGCAATTAATGCCAATTTATCGGATGTTATGCATTCAAAAAAGTGCTTTGGTAATGATCCATGCATGGTTTACTCCTTTATGCAAAAAGTTCTCCCCTAAATTTCCAAAAATCTTTTGAAAATAGCATGTTTGAGCAAATTTGGCATGCCAAAAATGGTAGCAATTGGTTTTGAAGAAGGGTATGAACAATAGAATCTAGTTTTTTTGTAAGATTTTGAAGTACTTTGCAAGTGTCATGTAGTTGATGTTTATAATGAAAAATGTGGAAGTGTGTCATAGTTGGTATGTATGAAAAATGTGGAAGTGTATTCAAGGCATGTGAATTGTTTGACAAAATGCCTCAGATATTTCATCTCATGGAATGCAATGGTTTCAGGGTATTCATAGATGAGCTTGTTGTAAAGGCCTTTGAAACTTTGAAGGAAATGTATTTGGCAGTTGTAAAGCAACACTTAACAACCTTTTTCCAACACCCTCTCAGCTGTGCCAAAATAAGTGTTTTAAATTGGGTATGGACATCCTTCAAAGAATTATGGAAAAGGTTTTTTTTTGATTTTATACAGTTGGAGAAAAGCATACACACATGGTAGGAGAAATATTTGACAAAATGCCTCAAAGAAATGCGGTCTCATGGAGTGCCATGGATGATTGCAGGATATGCAAAAATGATGAAAAGGATGTGTGAAATGTTTGATAGATTTTCAAAGAAATGTGTCTCAGATGGAATGCCATGATCTCATGGATATGCACAAAATGGATTTGTTTTCAAAAGGTTTGAAACTTTCAAGAAACTACATCAAAAAATGGTCTTGGATCGGGATGACTACTTGAAATGCAAAAAAGGAGCCTTTACATGAGACATAGAAAATTGGACAAAATAATGGAAACTTATTTCATTGGAAAAAATTCAAGTGATCGGGAAGTTTGTGTGATAATGTTGTGGAGGTTAGATCGAGGCTCGTGAGTGTAAACCACTTGAGATGTTGAACCTTAAACCCCGGGTTTCGCTCATTCTTCTTTCGTGCATGGTTCATCTTCCCTTACCTCTCATAATTCTCATGTTTTAGTTCTCTTTTGCAACTTAATAGAATTTTAAAATATTAGGATTTTAATACCATTAAATGTTTATTTCAACTCGTTGCAAAAACAATGAAATGTCGTGTCAAAACTCACGAAGTCAAAATAACCGTTTGCATTAAAACATGAACTTCCACCCTCATTCTGAGGTGATGTAGAAAACTTCCTACCCAACTAGATCACTACAACATTGTTTTATCGACCAAGATGAAATTGACTTCCCAGTAATAATGTTGATCATCTCCCGATTTAAATAGTTAATTTTTGCATTTTTGGAGACTCATTAAGTACCCTTCGTAACTCTGAAAATGAGATGTTAAGCTTCATTCGTGTACCTTGTTATGTGAGGAGTCACCTTGACCTTTGGATTGACCCCGAATGAACATATGTGATCTTTTTGACGCTCTTATAGGAGCCCTGTTACACTGGTTTACAATAGTAGAAAGTTGTTAAATCTAGAAAGTTGGCTTTCATTTTGAACCACCATTTGAAACCTGGATAGAGAAATTATTTCCGTCTTTGCAAACCTCTAGTGTTTATACTAGAAAATTGCATGGAACATTTCAGTTTAGGGAAAAAAAATTTTTTGGATAGTTTGGAAAAGCCATTTTGTAGGCCTCGGTCATTTGACGAGGTCAAACTGGACCAATTTGACTTGTCGCTCCAGAAAACTTGTCGCCATTTGAAAATGGTTTTCTAGTTCTCAGTCCCATCGACTCTGATGAATTCTCCTTATATAGGGGAACTTGTAGGAAGTGTCTCATTGCATGCTCATCCATCGAACGTCAGTTTTGGATGTGGTTTTCGAGCCCTCAAGCTAACTTTTTGTTCATTTACAACTGGGTCAACTATGACCAGTGGCCCTGGAAAACTAGCCGCCAAACGCAAACCGTTCACTTTTTCCCAATTCCTTCAGTTTCTATGAACTCTTGGTATATATGGGGACACGTAGAAAGTTAATCGTGGTGTGTGTTCTCATGGAAGATAACTTTTGGAAGTGGTTTCTTAGCCTCCGAGCCCATTTTGAACGTTTTGTAGCTAGTAAGAAAATGTAAAAATAGAAAGTTATGGGACCCTCGTAGGGTTGCCAAACCACCGTAGAAACTTTTAACACATGTAAATAACTATTTAAAACTCTATAGTGTAACTTGTTGTGTGAAATAGAACTTTTGACAAAATGGTGTTTTCTCTCTCTTCCCTTCTTTTCTCTCTCCTGGGTTACAAAATGAAGTAAAATGAAATGTAATGAATACATGTCTCTAAACCTTTTTATTTCGATTGCAAATTGTAATTATTATCATATGTAAATGGGAAACTGAAAAATGATAATTATGTTAGATTAGGGTGGATGCCATGCCAAGTGAATTATCGTTGATATCATGCTCACGTGGTTTTGTAGGATGAAAGAATGATGACGAAAAGGTGATGTGTAATTCATTAATTATCATTGTAATTTATATAGTTCATTGTTAAATGAATAAATGTATAATGTAGTCTCATGTTACAGAAGGTTATATTTGATAATTTGTTGATATGTATGAGATGTTAGTTTCAAGGACATCTAGGAAATGTGCATTTAATCATAGGTTCAATTTTGATTTATAGTACACATGGTAAAAAGGTTTGATATTTATATAAGGTAAATGAATTTGAAGTAATATCTTGTAGTGCATATTTAGTGTTCAATAAATGATTAATGAGTCATCTTGTGCATTCATACTTTGTAAATGTAATAAAGAGAATTAAATCAAAACACTCTACCCTTGTTCAATATCGGAGCATAACTTGTTTTCATGTGTGATACTCCTTACCGTAGAAGACATTGAAAACCATAGGATGAACTTAATCTTTGCACTCGATGGAACCTCCTAGTTTGAGTAAACAAGAGCCCAAGAATGGGCTTATCATCTTAGTCAGTATGTTTAGTGACATTTGTCATAAACCTAGGTGGAAGGAGTGACACAGTCAAACTTTTCTTGGAGTGTGTAGAGCTAACTCCTCCTTCGTAGCCTAGCGGACTACCTTGTCATCCGAAGATAGATTTAAAATTAAAAGTTCTTCATCGAGTGAAATCCCTGTTGGATCCAGATGACATAGATGGAGGTTGTGACTTAGTTGTTCTAGGTCTTAAACTCTTGTTAATGAACCCTTAGCTCCGCTCAGTTAAATGTGTTACCTTGGTTTCTCTCAACATAACACCTTGGTCCTTTCTGGAAGGTGGTTTAGCATAAATTTGTCCTCTCGCTTAAAACTCATATATAGTTGAGGGGTAGACCCTTAGGTGAAGTTGGAATTAATCTAAACCTCAGTTGATTTGGATGTTAACTTAGGGTTCGTGTGTAGCTTCAAGTCTCTTAATCATATATGTCTTCAAGAGGTTAGACAAACATTTCGTAACTCCTTTTACAAGACAATGCTAAAAATAAGACCATAATGTGACGTAGAAAATAAAGCATATAAGAGAAAAAAAATGAGATTTGAGGTTTGGAATAATGCCACTCTTGAGACCTTATAACTCAATTAAATATATGTTTTTGTTTCAAAGAATATGAATTGCCTTGGTGTAATCAACCTTCGAGAAAACAAAATACATATATAAAACAAAATGGAATTTCACAAGTCATTGAATTAGAATAACTATGGTAGGGAAATAACTATTTACCCGTGATCGAGGAATGTTTTGTGGTAAAAAGCTATCTTGTATTTAAATCTCGTTAAATCCTAATATCGCTATATGGACACCAAGTCACATTCACATGAGTTGTAAGAGTAAAAAGGTAGACATTGAATATATGTTCGAGAAGAATATTCTTCACATAAGAACAAGATAATTAAGTATTTTTGTATGCATTTGAACTATGCCAAATAAGTATGCAAGTTATGGAAACTTTTGTAAAGAATAAGAAACCAACTTAAAAGGGGTGAACGATAATTTAACCATGGAATGAACTTAAGAACATATGTCGGTGGACAAATGAGAAATTTATCCTTGCACAATAATGTTCTTGGAATGTTAATCGTAACTAAAATACAATTAAAGAAAAGATGTGTTGTGGGTTTGCCTATCCTTGAGTCATTTTTCTTGTGGTTGGGGCATTGCTAGTATTCGTTCATTGGGAAAAGTGTGGCATCGACATGCCTATGTTGTTTAATGAAGGCCCCTCTCCAGTTGGATAATTCCATTCCATAAAGAGGCTACCGATTCGAAGCACCTAAATGGCATTCTTCAATGATAGGCCGATCACTTTCATCAATGGAGATCCCTTTTCTTGATTGCTAATCTCCAACAACTCTCTAGGATTTTCTTCCTTCTAAATTTGTTTTTCCTAGATCTAGAAATAATGTCCTAGTAGGATCCCTAGAAAAGAAAGATATTCTTCCTTCCAGCTTTGTAAAGATTAGTAACAAATCTCACTTGATAGAGGTTAAGACACTAGTACTTATCAAGAATCAGATCAACAGGGATTCGCCACTAAGGATTTCCACCTTAGTTGTGAAAATGCACTAAAATATGATCTATCAAATGTCTGTCAATACTAGAAACTGGAAATGGAATGATCTGACTTTTCTTTACCCAAATTTATCAATGAAAGCTAGTGCACTAGGTGTAGAAACTGAAAGAATTACACATAGCACTTACAACTTTGAATACTTCTTACAGGCCTGAACACAAGATGATGTTTGAAAAAATGTATTAACACTTAGAGCATATAAGAAGTGTTTACCAAGGTCTGAATATGAACTGTAACCACTATATCCCCGAAACGGTGCCAATCGGTGTTGGTACCCAAATTGATTCTCCTCTGAAGGCTGAGTAGCATCATGGTTTTGACAAGAAGCTTAAAGGCAAGGCAAAGCATTGTGTGTCATTTTGTAGCCACGGAAGGAATACATCTTGCTCTTTGTCACTCAGATGTGGAGAAATGGGTAGCACCCTTAAGAGGATTTGATCTATCCTCACTGCTTTATGGTTGTGCCTTTCAACCAGGGTGAGAGGACCCTTTTGTAGCATGTTATTTGTGGAGAAGATAGAGATTTCTTTCGTTGCAGAGTTATTGAGAATACCTTGAAGAAAACATTATCAATAAAACAAAATCTAACTCTCACGAGTTTTCACCCTAGATAATGGAGATTTTTTCTAAGCAAGGTTCAGGATACTAAAGACAATGAAAACTTGATTGCTTTTGTATGTTTTAGTAACAGAGATTATGCATTTGTATGCACACAAGACAAATATGGATAGTATGGGTATGATTGGTTGTTTTTAAATGAATTTTTGGTGGGAGGTGAGGCAAAGATGAACTTGATTCACTAGATCCTTGAGAAATTTTATAAAAATGGAGAGCTTGAACAATAGAATGCTTTGGGATAGCTAGGATGTTCCTTTAACCAAAATATGTGCTTCAATGGAGGCCCAGATTAGCACTTTTCACACAAACTTCAAGGATCCAAAATGAAGGCTCAAATTGGAAAACTTAACTAAACATTATCAACCTCTGTTTCATCATGCCTAAGATACCCTCAAAGGATAACAAACAATCTTATAGTCATGTTAGGAGTCACATTGATTTTAAATTTGTTTATTTCACTATCAAATGAAAGCTCTTCTGATAAATGAAATTACAAATGCCACCAAACTATCACAAGGATATGATCTTATGTGATTGACAAAGATTTCAATGTAAGATTGCAACAGATTACGAAAACTACTTTGCACCATTCGAAATGAAGCAAACACAAATTTTGCCCAAAAATAACGTAGATTAACTCAAGTTTGATTAAATTTATTAGTAGGGGAAAGTTTCTAGAACAATCTCAGAGCTTGTCAATGGCTATACACTCACAACCACCTTGACATGATCAAATTTAACACAAAGGAGATAAACAGGTTTCTTCATATGGTTTCTCAAAAGGACGGGTTCTATCAAGCTTTTCTCTTAGAAAAATCAGTCCCGACCTCTAACACTCCAACCATTTGCATGATAAAATTCATGCAATTTATAATACTTCATTTACAATAGAGTTTTCCCCAAAACCAAAAACATTCAAAGCACCATTGTGTATTGAGACTCCCAGAATCAAATTTGTAAAAAGTTGTCAAGTGTGTGTGCAATGGGAAAATCTCTTCAAATATTTCTAGCATTCAATTCTTCACCTCGTAAGTCATTCTTTCATCTCGCGCACTAACTCGTCCTCCTCCAATCTATCAAATCTGGTTCTTTTGTGCCAAGGAAGGAAAACTAGAAAATCATATCGAGGCCAAAAGTCAGATCATATCTTAATGGTAAAAGATGTTTTCATATTTTCCCACCAAACTAAGATATCAATAGGTCTCTTGCGTGCAAGGAAAGAAATATCAGTCAAATTCGGTAGTCAAATTACATCTTTAATGGTGAAAGATGTTTTTCAGACCTTCCCCACCCAACCAAGATACCAAATTAATGTTCCTCTTCATTTGGCATGTAGGAGACTCCAAGAAATTATTAAAAATGTAAAAAATAGCATCCCCAAGAGATTTGGAGAAAAAATGGTAGAAAATCAGATATAGATGCATAGTTGTCGTTGATCTCTCTTTTGAATCTAGACCATCCATGGGAGATCCGAGTTAAGATGGGCCTAGGGGTTCCTTTTTACTTTTTACACCTTTTAGAAAAAATTTAAAATTTCTCAATTTGCTCCGCCCCTCCACCTTTGAAAAATGGTCTTGACATGTGTCCCAATGTGGGTCCCAAAGGAACCGTGGCTACATTATGCTATTTCACCTCTTGTTTGGAAAAAGGAAATTTTTCCCCACAACTCCTCCCTTCCACTTTTAGTTTCTGATGTGGGTCCCAGTGGAACCATGCTTCCTTTTTACACTTTCGACCCCTTTCTCCAAAAAAGAAAATTTTTTAAATTTCCCCCAAAATTTCATACCTCTACCATTGAGTGGAGAAAATTTTGACTATTCTCTATCATGCTTGTGGGTCACTTTGATGATTTTAATCTTTTAAATAACAAGGGGCAAAAAAATCCAAGTTGCCCCCGATGGCCCGCCTCCGCCTCTTGACTTTTCAAACCACCACACATCTCAATGGTGCATCTTGAGATGGTCCCCAAAAGTAGAGACCCTGAATGAGTGTGGGGTCACCACGTGTCATAGTCTGGCAAAGTCTACTAAAAACTTGAGAGTTCAGCGGAAGGTGCCATGTGTCCAAGGTCCGAGACAGTCTTCTTCAGCCGTTGAAAAGTCCAAGAAAAAGGGAGAGTGAGTGGAAGCCCCCAAGTGTCCTCCTGGCACTTCTTCAAAATAAAACTCAAGGGCCGGTTCCCAAACATGCGCGGTCCCTCCACATGTCTCAGGCCCTTTAGGAAGTTGCTGAAAATTCTAAGGAAGGGAGACCTAGTGAAAAACCTCCACGTGTCTTTATGGCACAATTTCAAGATGGTCCCCAAAAGCGAAGACCCTGAATGAGCATGGGCTCACCACATGTCCCAAGCCTTAGAAAATTCCTTTAAAATTTTAAGTCCCAGCAGAGCTGGGGAATCCTCCAAGTGCCCTCCCAGTGTAACTTCAAGGCCAAACAAAAAGGTGAGTCTTCAAACGAGCATCGTTGCTCCACGTGGGAAATTTTTGTGTCAAAACAATCCATAAAGTTTTAGAGTGCCCCGCCAAGCCACATCCAACCAAAAAGGGCCACGTTTCCATAGATGTTTAAAGATGTAAATTTGACTGAGAAAACACACCCGTCAAACCGTAAAAATGTAGGAAAACAACTATTTGAGCCCGTAGATGAAATTTTCCTCAAGGGAAGAGAATTTAGAAATGTTACAGGGTTAAAACACACTCCCCAAGTTACATCGATTCATGTTCTTCAAGTATTTAGGAAAAAAACAAAAGAGACAACAATTCCCGATTGTGGAAAATGGAAAGAACAGGAAAGCCCGAGTTTTTACACCCAATTTACAAGCTTTTTCATATGAATAGAGAAACAAGGACACAACTATGGATCCATAAGTGATTCTCGGCCCAGGAAAGGATTTATTATGGAAATAAAATGGAAAATAGATTCTTATCAAGCACGACACAGGAGATAAAATGTGACAGGGGCCGTAAACTAAGAGATTTCAAAAGCAAATGGGGCGAGACAAATCTGATCACCAACACACCTCTCTGATCTCTCATTGTAATCTTGGTTATCTATGTATGGTGGTTTTATTACATTTCAATGGTTTGTGTTTGATATAAAAGAAAGTGTTTAGCATTCCTTTAGTGCATCACCTTTGTTTAGGTTTATTTTCTTCCATCTTCTTAACCTTGTCTCCTTGGCAACTTAGAGTAGGATTTAGAGTAGATCCTCTATAATTTGAATTTTACATCTAAAACAGAGGAATAGGAATCGGCCTTCATCGAAGAGCTTTCCCAATCATAAAGTCACACACTTTGGGAAAATCTCCATTTTATGCAATCACATTGAGTTTTTAACCCATTAAGTTGCAAACATTCGTGAGGTGATGTGATTACGCATCAGCAGATTATGTGGGGAATGAAGGAGCCACATGAGGTGGATCTACATTGATGGAGGAGGGTTTTGATAAATGTTTAGAGGTTTTTGATGAATATTTGGATAGTTTGCAAGATTAAGATTTTGTCGAACAACTGAAAAAACAAAAAAATTGTATACATAAACAAAAAATTGAAAACCCCATGAAAATCACAAAAATTAACCTAAAATTCAAGAAATTTGATCGAAATCAAGGGCTTACCTCTTCATCTTTATAGCATATTTTGAAAATTTTGTGATCCAAAAGTCCAAAGAGCAATTTACAGGGGGTTTTCAAAGCTCAAGTGTCAACCTAAAGTCGAGGATAAATCGTGGTTTGTAGGGAAAAATAGGGAAAATGAGGGGTCATGGATCTGTTTGTTTTGCCTCACAATTACGTGGTTTAAAATAGGGAAAATGATCACGGATGTTTGTTTTGCTCACAATTATTTAAATTTGTTAAAATTGATGTCCACTTTTTTATGTTCACCAACTTGTTTAACTTATTTGAAACATACACAATACTAGATCAACTACAACACCAAAACCTGATATCCACTCACCCATTAGGGATTAAGTCAACAAAACAACAATCAACACCAACTTTCCTAACCACCGAAGGAAGGGGGGGCTTAAACAACTAACAAATTCTAATTTCCTCCAACTGACCCCTGAATGCAACCACTAGCACTAATCCACAAGAGTCACACCACACAAATAGCATTCCAAATAAGGAGGAGTCTTTATGGGGTCATCACATCACATGACTAAAATCAAGAGTTAGGACTCATCAAACAACATCTTTGCAAGGGAAAACCAAGTTCTTGATACACTAGAAGTCTACAAGAATATCAATCTAATTCAACATTCTCTGTTAACTGGGTTAAACAAAATGCCACTAGGCGAGTACAACAACCCAAAAAACTTCTTTATTTTATTGTTATATTAATCATATGGGTTCAAGTTTTTTTTCTAACTAGTTGTCGGGTTTCAAATTGGCCCAGGGTCCAAGCGTTGAACCCACGACTCTGATACCAAGTGTAATGCCTACAAATTTTACCCACATGAAACCAAAAATGAAACAAAGGTTGAGTTAGAAAAAATACCGAATAATTTTTTTTAAGGTTGGTTACAATGTTTAGCAAAGGTCTCGATTAACAACAATCATTTCAAACTAATTAAATAATAATATTTAATCTTTAGTTAGGTTTAAAATTTCATTCCTACAATCTTAGTTAATTTAAAAACGTGGTTCCTAAATTCATTCAATAATTTATTATAAAAATTCTAGGTCTAAAATGCCCTTCCATTTACACAATATTATTAAATTTAATTCTCAAATATAAATGTTGTCTAAATTATTAAGGGAATGAATTTACTTAATTATCACTAGGTCATGGCCTCTTTATTTTTGAAAGTTACTAAAATAAATCATAATGAAATACAAAATATAATTAACTTCAACACCACATAAGTGGCCCCATTCAAACTTGACCCATGTGATCAAATGATGGTCCCACCTAACATTTGTAGGGAAGAATCTTGGTCATTGGATGAATCCAATCTATCACATTGGATGAAGAATTTCCAAAAACAACCTTAATTATCTCTATGGGTCTTTTATTCATTCAACTTACTCATTTCTTTATTTTTATTTTGCAGGTTAAGGGAAGGAGGAAGAGAAGGAAGCCATGGAAGAGGAAGATAGAGCTTGGGGATGGATACACACAACTCCAAATTATTTCTTTTTTTGTGTTTTTTATTCTTATTCTACCCTATTCTAGGGTTTGGCTCAAATTCCATTATTTATTGTAAATTTGTTTCAATGTAAATACCCATTTGGGTATATGGCATTTGCCCAATAGATCTAGGATTCTTTTATTTGTTGTAACTTATTTTAATGTATTTTCCCTTCTTGGGCATTTTGGTATTTTACCTTTTTATAAATCTGGTTCATGATTAGTGTGAAATACATTTGTTGTTGGAAATATATATATATGTATATATATATATATATATATATATATATATATATATATATATATTAAAGACTGGAACAAAGGAGGACGTGGCCATTGAAAATACAGTATGTGTTAGAAGAAAAGAAAATGGTCGCTTCAATTGAAAAAAATAGGGTTTACATTGATTGGTGGGGGCTCGTCCCCATCCAAATGGTGTTTAATTAATATAGAGTGGTGGGGACGGGTCGTGAGCCCACCCCCATCCCATTAACATATGGGGTGGGGGTGGGATCAGCGACCTCTCCCCATCCCTTCTCCAATTTAAATCAACAGCCCCGGCCACATGGGGTAACAAATAAGTGCTTTTTTTGTTTACAAATTCTATTTATTAATAACATATATACTATAATATATAGTTTCATTAATATTTATATTAATAATTATTTTTAATATTAATTAATATATATATATATATATATATATATATATATATATATATATATATTATATATATTTTCATTTCAATGCCATTATTAATTTGCAAAGTATTAATATGTTAACAATAATAAAACAATAATAATCGAACTTATAAATATCTTTTTTTAAAGAGGAAATCAATAATTATTTTTTACTATTTAATGCATTTTATTGTTAATGTTAATAATAACAATTAATAATTTTGATTTCTTTGTCTAAACTCATTGGTTTATATACTTGTAATATTTTTAATATATAAACAAAATAAAAGTATGTAATGATATATAATTTAAAATAATATATATATATATATATATATATATATATATATATATATATATATATTTGTATTATGTATTTACAAAGATCAAAATTTATAGGGTAAGTAAGGTGCAAGCCAAGGAGTTTTGAAGCTCTCTCCATATTCACTTAAAGGTAAACTTTGGAAAAGAAATTAATAATAGATTTCATTCACTATACTATAGCTAATAAGAGGAGATTATTCTTCTTGGTAAGGATTATCATCAATTACTTCTTTTTCCTACAATGCTACAAAATCTAACTATTTCATTCTTTCAAAAGATACAAACAACATCCATTCCAACAAGATTTTCAATAATTTAAAGATGAACATGACACATTTTGCAAGTAAAGAAAACACTCAAATTGAAATCAAGATTATTTTCATTTCATCTCATTTCAAACTTTCTAATTCACCAACAACAATGTGAAATTTTGATAGTTTCCTTTCACAAACTAACTCATTTCAAATGTAATTTTCTCATTCAAGCATTCTTAGAATAGTCTACAATATATAGGGATTTCCAAGAAATAAAATGGCTTTCTTTCAATCTTACAATTTTACAATCATCCACACAAAGTGGGAATAATAAAATGAAAAATTTACAACAAGGGCTATCAACAAGGCCAAATATATAAGTCTCCAATTTTCATGTCTTCTCCCAATGGTAGCTCCAAATCTTACATTCTTCAAACTTTCACAAAAAAGTATCACAATACAAATGAAGGGGGAGTAGGCAACACTCTCCGCCCAACCTTTAATCCATTAAGAGGAGAATCCATCCCCTTAATGGCCCCCAAGCCCCAACCAAATAACCATGAGGGGTCTTGAGCAACAATTGACAACTTTCAACAAAATGGCTTCATAAAAACATACATTCAAGACATTCAACACAACAAAAATGACATATAAATCAAGTTTAAAACTTCTCAACAACAAAAAGGTTTGAAATCAAACCAAATGGATCAAGGGCTATGGGAAACCACCTCCTTATGCCTCCCAAGTGAAGTGGGAGTTTCACCCTAAGCCTCCAAGTGCACAAAACAATCAACACAAAATCTTTATCTCTCCCTTGCAAGTATGCAACAAAATAACCATGATTTCCTTTTCACTCCCCATAGGTGAAACTCCCAATCACACTCCCACCAAATGCATGCCTCACAAAACTCCCTTTTCCCTCCCCAATGGTCCCATAAGCCCTTCTCCCACACCCAACTTAAGGCCTACTACCCAACCACACACAAGCACATTCACAAAGCTTAAACAATTTTAACAAGCACAACATTTCATATCAACAAGCATAATAACAAAAAAAAGGTGGAGAGCCTACCTCTCCATCAAGCTCCAAGAAAACTTCACAAGCCTCTTTCAATTCCAAGCCAAGCAATTTCCCAAAAGCACTCCAACAAGCTCCAAATCCAAAAGTGCACAAGAAGAAAAAAAAGAACAAGTAACCCCCATTCCATTAAAATCCATCAATAAATAGAAATGAAATGTGAGGATGATGAGGTGGCTCCATGTAGGATGCCACTTCATCATTCCTCCATTCCCACACTCAAGTCAACACACCAAGCCCAAGACAATCAATGAACTTGTAAGAACTATGACAAACCCACATGGCTCACAAACTTGCACACCATGCTTTCAAAGGACACAATTAATTGAGGTAGAAAGAAAGTGCAATTATTTTCTCTCTTTTACACTCAAAAATGGATAAACAATTCAAAAATAAACTCCCCAACCCATAGGTAGGGTTGTTGGGTAAATTTAAGAGGCATGGGACAAGCTTAGCTTGTCCCACAAGCCTCCAAAAAGGCCTCCCAAGTCAAAATCCGAATTTTGAAGTTGGGGTGGAGTAAAACACACACAAATCAACATAAATTTCACTTACAACAAGGACCACCTAACCTCATAATTAACTATTTGTCACATCTTTATTCTAGTTAACCAAATAAGAAGGATTAGCTTAATTAAGACACATTATTACTTGTTAATAAAGTGACAACAATTAACAAAAATAAAATACATATAACACAAATAAAACACACACCAATTAAAAGAAGCTAAAACATTTGAACCCATAGCCACACATGTGAGTTCACCCCCATGGGAAACCTCCTAACTAGACATGCAAACACACCACAATATAATGTTACATAAGTTGTCAAATTTTGGCCACGTTGCTCAACACCCAACATCCTTCCGTGGTTGGTCCCCTATCCCCTTTCGATGTATGTGATAAAGTGTCCTACAACACAACAAGATACCTCTCTAGCCTTTCGGTCGTATTAACAACATTGAGACAATATACATATAGAATCAATAATCATCATTCGAAAATAAGTAATTCTAGCATCCACCAACATATCAAAAATCTAATCCTAACATCCATAACACTATCATTCTACTCAAAACATCCAGAGTATAACGTGTCAGTATAAGATCCAAATAATGCAAATCAACATATATCAAATTGTCTACTATCGCCATCTAGTGTATCATAATAACAATGCAAATCACATAATGTCAATAACCTGAATATCCGCATAGTCCATCATCTACTAATCAAAATATAATACTCAATAGTAACAACATCCAAAAGAAAAAGTGTCGAAGAGGAGTGGGCACTACAATTTTAAAGAATATAAAATGATATAGTTTCCTTTTAACTCCACATAGGTGGATTACCCTTCCCACACTCCCTCCACAAAATCCTCACACACTCCCTTTTACCTCCACAAAAATGGCTCCATTTCCCTCTCCCTACACCATCCTTATGGCCAAATCTACCCAATCCCTTACAAAATCACATGCATTCATACAAATCACAACACAATACACAAACAAGAAAACCAAAATACAAGGTATAAGACCCTACCTTTCCATTGTGATATCCTTCAATCTTTAAACAAACAAACTCCAACCTCTTTCCAAATCCAAGCCAATCAATGAAAGCTCCCAAGTTTCCAAGTAAGTAACCCCCAAAACAACCAAGAAATTCCAATAAATAGAAAATGGTGGAGAGGATGGTGAGGTGGCTCCATGTAGGATGCCACATCATTTCTCCCCAATCCACCTCACAAGTCAAACACATAAACCAAGACTCCATAAATGAGTAAGGTGAAGGTATGACACTTTCATTCTTGCACACAATCCACCATTCCACACTTCAAGGACACAATTAAGAGAGTTAGGAAAAGGTGCAATTAATTGCCTATTTTTTCCTTCAAAACACATAATAGGGGCTAAATTTGACCCCTCATATCATAGGTTAGGTTGGTGGGAGAGTTTAAGGAGTATGGGACAAGTATAACTTGTCCCAAAAGCCTCCAAAAATGGGCTCAAAGCCCAAATCTAAGATTTGAGAGATGGGGATGGGTACGCAAAAAATACATATAAAATCATGAAGATAACAAGGACTATCTACCACATTCATTTCCCCCTTTGTCACATCTCCTAATTAGCATTATCCACATAGTTAATTAACTAAATCAAGAACACACTAAATAAGTACAATAAAATGAGAAGACATTACAATTCAATAAAATCACATACATAACTAAGACACTAGAAAAATGTAAAATACAACATTCACACCCATGGTCACTTATGAGGTTGCTCCCCCTTGGAGACCTCCTAACAAACATGACAAGTAAAACAACAACACACACGGCTTCCAAGGTGACCAAGTTGTAAACATCCGGTATTCTTCCATAGTTAGTCTCCTAGTCCCTTCTTTTTTATTGTGATTTCATTTCTTACATACAACCAAGAAAATACCACCTTCGGCCTCAAGGCCATATCAATACATCAAGAAATCAAAACACATATATCATTTATCAAATAACATCATCATATAACGTAACTACATCATTTTCATAGTTAAGCAATTCTATTCTAAATCAATTATTCATAATTACTAATTATCACAATTTTACCATATCCATTAACATTTACTATCACCCTACACCTAAGTATAACCATCTATCACAATTCATATTTTACAATAACCATGCAATTCACATACTTACTACAATTTAAACCTACTTAGATGTATTCGAAAACATACTATTGATCACCTATCATCATCACATTATTAATAACCCATAACATCAATGTGCTCATATGGTTAGTCCAATCATCTAACATAATCATCACTGTCAAGAGTCCAAGATGTCAGCATATAAAAAACAACACTAAATCATCATCATGTATAGAAATATCTATCAATGTCCGCTAGGAATCCATACAATCCATAATAAGAGTCACAAACACACTAATAATCATAATGTTCATATTGTCTAACAACATGTTGTTGGTGCTCAATTTAATTTCACCATGTTTGTTCAAAACGTCTCAGTCCGCATGGTTTGAAGTTTTCTCTATCTCCTTGTATTGATGCGTGAAATATTTTTCCTTCATTTGGTTGCCATGGTCAGTCCTTTCCTTTGGTCGAGGATCACATTGAGTCCAAATATTGTTTTTTGTTTCTCTGTCCATGAGAAAGAATTTGTAATTTGGGCATGAATTTGAGGTTTCCCCTTCCTTCTATTTTTCCACAATCATGTTTTCCTATCAATTTTATCCCAACATCCATGGAAACATGGTCCTTTCTGATTGGATGCGGCTCGATGGGTCTTTTTGGTGAAACTTGTCACATTTGTAAAAAAACCAAATTGGCCCCGGCCCCGATAGTATCTAATTGGTTATTCAACAAACATGAAGTGGCAAGGAAAAATTCTTACTTTAACCCCGAAGATGGACACATGGCCATTTTTCAAGACAAAGGCAGAGAGGCGAGATCGTTGGAACATTTTGAAGATTTTTTCCTTTTTGTGAAAAAGGAGAAAAGTTATAAATTGATCAATAACCATGCAAGGAACAGAGTGATGTCACATGTTTGAGTCAGCATTTTAAAATTCAAAGTGGGAGCGGGTCAGCGGAGCACTTTGGAGTTTTTAAGCTCTAGTTTTAAATGATGTAAAGGTATAAAAGTGAGTTGCGACTGATGGGGCCCACATAAAAATTTAGAAGTGGAGAGGTGGGTCACCGAGCATTTTGAAGTTTTTGGCCCGCTTCAACTCAAATATTTTCCATGTGGAAGGTCTGCACTCATTTGAGGATTCACCTCTCGGTTTGACCTTTGGAGTTGCGCCAAGGAAACATGTGGATAATTCTGCTGGACCTACCCATACTTAGCCTTTTCTTTAAGCGGCCGATGCAGATTTGTCAGACCATAGACACGTGGAGGGCCTCCACTCATTTGAGGATCCATCTCTACGTCTAACCTTTACAGTTGTGCCAAGGAGACACGTGGAGGCTTCCATTGGCTCCTCTCTATACTTAGACTTCTCAAGCAACTTTCTAAGGCCTGGGACACGTGGAGGGCCCACGCCTGTTTGGGGACCTGCCCCTAAAATTTACTTTTGAACTAGCGCTAAAGGGACACGTGGAGGTTTCACGTTGGATCTTCCCATACTTAGATTTTTCAAGTTTCTGGTGTAACTTTTTCATACCCTAGACATGTCAAAGGCCCACACTTGTTTGAGAGTCCTTCTTTTGAGCTTCATACCAAAAAGCATCGATGAGACACGTGGAAGATTCTACTAGCCTTGCCCATACTTAGACTTTTCAATGGCCGAGGAGACTTTCTCAAACCCTAGGCATGTGGCACCTTCCATTGGTCCTTAAACTCTTTCAACAAGTTTTTCGTGCTGAGACACGTGGTGATCCCACGCTTATTTAGGGTCTCCACTTTTGGGTGCACCATATCAGAAGTGTCGCTAAAGAGACATGTTGAGGCTTCCATTGGCTCCTCTTTGTATTGAGATTTTTCAAAGGCCAAGGTAACTTTCTTGGGCCCATGGCATGTGGAGAGCCTGCGCTCATTTGAGGTCCCGCCTATAAACTTCATCTTTGAAGTTGCGCCAAAAAAACATGTGGAAGCTTCCGTTGGGCCTTCCCATACTCTGAATTTTTAGCAACCGATGCAATTCTCTAGAGTCCGAACATGTGGAAGGCCCACGCTCATTTGGGAACCTACCTCTGGACTTCACCTTTGCAGTTGCGCCAAGGAGACACGTGGAGGTTTTCGCTGGCTCCTCTTTGCACTGGCCAACTCGGACTCACAAAGACAAGAATGTGGTATAATCCATGTGAGGACACTCATTTCTTGAGAGGCATGAATGTAGGTATCCATGTGAGGGAACTCATTTCTCAAGGTGTATTCTCGAGGGTGAAAAGGATTGCTTGTCAGATCCAGCCATATGGAGCCACCTAAAAATGATTAAAAAGGGGATTTCCTGCATGATAGAATGAAAGAATGATTAAATACTGTCAAAAATTATGATATGGCATCCTAGTCATAGTGAGGGTCTGAGAAACGTGATCAGTTCATGATTTGTCCACCTGGTAGCTTTGGGTGTAAATTTGTTAAACATCACTTTCTGAGACAATTTTTAACAAGTAAAGGATTCCTCAAATATTCTTCTTTTTGGGGAAAATTTGGATGAGTGAGTAAGTGAAATGTATAAATGTAATGAGAATACTCTTGTAAATGGTCGAGGTTTAATTTTTATAGAAAATTTGAGAAAGCCCATTGTCCTTAGAGACCATCTGAGAAAATTGTTAATTTCTTGTGTTTTATATTTCAATCATGTCAAGATGGTCACAAGTGTACAACCATTGAAAAGCTCTGAGATTGTTTAAGAAACTTTCCCCTTGCTGATGAATCTAATAAATCTTGAATTAATCTGTGTTGATCTTGGGAAAAATTGTGTCTACTTTTATTTTAGAATGTCTTTCAAATAGTTTTTCTTGTTCCTGTTGCAATCTTATATTAAAATCTCTTTGAATCACACAAGATCTCATCCATGTGTTAGTATTTTGGCATTTGCAATTTCATTGAGAAGATTTTCATCTGGTAATGAAATAAACAATTTAAAATCATTTTACTTCCACTATGTTGATAAATATTGTTTGTAATCCTATGAGTGTATCTTAGGCGTGATGAACCAGGGGTTGTTAATGTTTAATTGAGTCTTTATCTCGATCCTTCATGTTGAATTCTAAAGATTGTGTGAAACCTGTAGATCTGGACCTCCATTGATGCACACCTTTTGGTTGAAGGAATATTTTGGCTATTCTAAAGCATTCTATCTGTTAGTTTTCTAATTATTGTAAAGGTTCTCAAATATTTGGTGAAATCAACTTCATCTTGCTTAATTCCCCACCAAAATTTCAAATAACCATGAATCCTACTGAAGTACCCCTTGTTTGTGCTATGTATCCACAAATGAACAAATTCTACTACCAAAATATATAGAAGCAAGTAGGTTTTAAGTGTCTTTAGTAACTTGAACCTTGTTAGAAAATATCTCCATTCTTTAGAAGTGACAACTTGTGAGAGTTAAATTGTGGTGTATTGATCATATTTTCTCAAGGTTCCCCTGAAAATTGTGCAAAGAAGGATCTCTTCATGTCCTTCACCAAAAGAGGTTACAAAATGGGTCCTCTCACCCTGGTTGAAAGGCATGACCTAAAGTAGTGAGGATAGATCAAATCCTTAATGAAGGTGTTATCCATTTCTCCAACGCCGAGTGACAAAGAGTCAGTTGAATCCCCTCCCCGGCTACAAAATGACTTATACCATGATTTTTCTATCTCTAAGTATCTTGTTAAATCTGTGACGTTGCTCAACTTCCAAGGGAGAATCAATTTGGATACCAACACCAAATTGATGTCATTGTTGTTGGGGATTATTTGAACTTTGAGACCTATTTGTGTGGCAACAACACAGATTGGTGCGTTGTTGCCATGGATTATTTGAACATCGGGACCTATTTGTGTGGTAACAACACTAAGATTGGCATCATTGTCGAGGATTATTTGAACATAGTGGGACCTATTTGTGTGGCAACAACACCAAGATTGGCATCGTTACTAGGGATTATTTGAACACCGAGACCTATTTTGTGGCAACAACACCAAGATTGGCGCCATTACCGGGGATTATTTGAACAATGGGACTTATTTGTGTGGAAACAACACCATATTGGCATCGCTACGGGGATCTTCAAAGGCATTCTTATATTTGGCCTTGGTAATGTTTCTTACATGATCTAAGTGTAAATATGTTGTTTAAACGTCATCCTGTGTTGAGATTTGTAAGAATTGTGTGAAGTTACAAGTTCTATGTGCAATATTTCTAGTTTCTAGTGGTTATTGCACTAAATTTATATCATCAATGATAAATATTGGTAAAGGAAGGTCAGATCTGCTAAGCTTTTGTAGGAATTAAGTGTTGATAGATATTTGATAAGTCATTTATAGTGCATTTTCACAACTAAGGTGAAAATCCTTAGTGGTGACTCGTGTTGATTTAAATTTTGATAAATACCAGTGCCTTAACCTGTATTAAGTGAAATATGTCACTAATCTTTACAAAGCTGGAAGGAAGAAGATATTTCTTCACTAAAGACCCTACCAGAAAGTTGTTTCCAGAACTAGGAAAGACAAATTTAGAAGGAAAAAGAGTCTGGAAAATAGTTGGAGATCAGGAATCAAGAAAAGAGTTATCCATTATGAAAAGTGATCAACCTGTGGTTGAGGATTACCATTCTTCTTCAAGTGATTCTGAATCAGGTAATCTTCATATAGATCTAAATTCTCCAACTGGAGAGGGGCCTTCATTTGTGTCTGATAAGTGTGCTTCTCAGTTTATCCCTATATTTTCCAAATTTGATAGGGTTTTCCATGAAACAGAGTCTTTAGAGGACATTCATTTTGAAAATTATACTCCTATGTTCCAAATACCCCTTGTCCCTCATCATTTTGTATCTCTGTAAGATCACCTCCTCAAAACAGTATGGCCTAGCCTCCACCCAGACCTCCTTTTGTTGTGAATAATTTTGGTCCTATAAATTTTAGAGGTATGGTTGGATATCCAAATATAGTGCCACAAGATGTTAGAAATAGATTGCCTAAATTTCAAGGGAATAATGCTATCACTGGCGATCAACATTTAAAACTTTTTTGTCAATATGATGGAAGACTTTGAGATTGAATTTGAGGATGTGTATATAAAATTGTTTATTCATACTCTTGAGGAGGATGCACATGACTGGTATAAGTCTTTACCTAGATAACTCAATAGATTCATGGATAGAAATGAAAAATGCTTTTAGATTGCAATATGGGGATAAGACAGATCCCAAGTTTCTTTTGTTTGAATTTGAAAATATTAAGAAGAATCCTAATGAATTTGTTCATGAATTCAAT
Source organism: Taxus wallichiana var. yunnanensis (assembly GCA_018340775.1). Lineage (NCBI taxonomy): Eukaryota > Viridiplantae > Streptophyta > Pinopsida > Cupressales > Taxaceae > Taxus > Taxus wallichiana. The sequence continues at coordinate 852,535,035 of CM031237.1, forward strand.
ACTAGGTTCAATAAGACCTTGAATAGGCTACCTGTAATCCTGAGGCCAAGTGATGTTTCTTGTTTAATAAAATATTTTGATGCTTTTGATAAGAATGTTTCTTATTACTTGAGAGATAAGAACCCAGGAACATTGAGGTAGGCTTTCACCATGGCCTTACAAATAGAGAATAACATCAAAGTAGTTGGAAAGCCTCCTAAGAGGGAAGGTGTTAAGTTGATCAATCCTAGAAAAACCTCAATCAAGAAAAGTTGTGGATCTAGAGGAGGTTCTAAAAATTTGGCTAGAGTAGTTAAAGAGATATCCTATAAATTGGCCAGAGAGAAAAAGGGATAGGACAAAGTTCCCAAGGTCAGCACAAGCCACAAGGTCAAGAGAGATTTGGAAATCATCCCAGAGGTGATCATAGATTAGATGATAGAGGAAAGGGACCCATGGGATTAGGAAATAGATAGCCCCAACCCCGGGAAAATAGAATGGTTCCTAATCCTTTAACTGCTAGAGTTGTTGTTGTTGAAGAAGCTCATGAAATTGAGTGGTGTGATAGTTGTTTCTTGCCACATTCTCCATGTGATGTTGAAAAGGGAGTTGAGGAAGAAGTTGATGATGATGAGACAGATGATGATGCATGCATGATGGAGTGCTCTACAAGTTCACAAGTAGGGAGTGACCTCAATTGAGTTGATAAGTGCCAAAACTATTGAAAGATTATGGGATTGCATCCACCGGGTATTACCTCTTCCTCCCACTAATAATTTTGAAATTGATATGGTACAAGATTTTGATTTTCCCAATAATGATTTTGAATACTTGAGGGCATTGATGATTAAAAAGTATGATGGAGGAATTCCTTCAGAAGAGGACAGACAATTGTTAATGAATGCAGTAGTTTCCCAAGAAAAAAATATAATACCAAGAGTAAGGTTGCCAAAGGGGTAGGGTTGCATGCCAAACCAAAAATTCTAGTTCTTACCAGTATCCCTAAGGAAACCCCTAAAAAGATGCATCTGAAAAGGCTTTGTCACCCAAATAAAACTTGTGTTCCTCCCCATGCTCAGATTGTGAAAAATCCATGCCATCAAATGAATTTGTAAACCTTCCTCCTAATACTACCTTACCCAAATATGTTCCTTGTGACATAGCCCAAATCTTGAGTCAGATCAAGATTACTATTCCTATTGTTGAATTGCTTAGAATCCCTGAGCATAAGAAGAGGGTGTTTGAGTATTTGGGGCTTAAGGAAGAAAAGGTCACCCAAGGTAAAAATGTAAACAATGTAGAGGTTCCTCCTACCATTATAGAATTAGAAAAACCACAAGCATTGGAGGAATTGGGTGAACCACCTGAGGTTTATTTGGGAACTTCTTGGTTGAGTCTTAGCTGAATGTGGATCCATTTTTACTACTTTGATTATTAAGGATAGGTTGTTACATAACTACATGTTTGATTCAGGAGCCTCATGTAATGTAATGCCTCTTGAGGTCATGAATGAGTTAAATATCAAAGTAACAACAGCTTATGGGAAATGTACTACCATGGATTCAAGAGGTGTCAGTAGTTGGATGTGTCAAGGGTTTAGTAGTGCACTTGACAACATATCCAGACAAGTACTTAACCTTGAATGTGGTCATTATGGATTGTCCTGTTAAATGGGGGATGTTATTATCTAGAAAGTGGGAAGCTAGTGTGGGTGGAAGTGTGCAAATGGACATGTCTTATGCAACCATACCAATTGAGGGCAGCCTTGTGAAGTTATATGGTGAAAATAAAATGTTATATCTCATTGAGGACCCCAAAAATGCTTCTTATGAAGTATTGCATATAGACATTGATGTTGATAACTCTATGAGCTATGTTGTTTTCAAGGAGTATGAAATTGATCAATGCAGATATCCTGAGTAGGTTGATTTTCTTGGGACTTTGATGTTTGATGCAGCCTTGAGAGATGTTGAAAAAATTGACCTAGGCACAAAGGATAAGCCTAAAAAATGTGGTCAGATAGCAACTTGGATGGAAAAGAGAAACAATCATATGACCAATTGTTAAAGATGTATCAAAACTGCTTAGCATGGTCATATCCAAAATGAAGGCACTTGAAAATTTTCCTTGATTTTTTCTATGAATCAGGGTGCACATCATTGTATAGTGTATAGTCTTTTGTTTTCATTATGCTTTTGTGTTTTCTATTTTGGTTTGTCCTAGTCCCTAGTGACCAGTTCTTGTTGGTTTCTCGGTTCGATCTTGGGAGGTTTGGTTATTATCTTTCTACTCTGCAAGCTTGTTTTTGACTTCGTTGCCTCAATGGATTTTTGGCACATGGTCTAGTATGTTGTTCTTGCAGCACTCAAGAGAGTGCCCATCCCCGAGTCGGAGCCCATGTTGGTGCTCAATTTAATTTGACCCTATTTGTTCAAAACATCTCAATCAACATGGTTTGAAGTTTTCTTTATCTCCTGTATTGATGCGTGAAATATTTTCCTTCATTTGGTTGCCATGGTCAGTCCTTTCCTTTGGTTGAGGATCACATTGAGTCCAAATATTGTTTTTCATTTCTCTTTCCATGAGAAAGAATTTGTAATTTGGGCGTGAATTCGAAGGTTTCCCCTTCCTTCTATTTTTCCACAGTCATGTTTTCCCTGTCAATTTTTATCCCAACATCTATGGAAACATGGTCCTTTCTAATTGGATGTGGCCGATGGGTTTTTGGTGAAACTTGTCACTTTTGTCACATTTGTAAAAAATACCAAATTAGCCCCGCGGCCCGATAGTATCTAATTGGTTATTCAACAAATATGAAGTGGCAGGGAAAAATTCTTACTTTGACCCCAAAGATGGACACATGGCCATTTTTCAAGACAAAGGTAGAGAGGTGGATCGTTGGAACATTTTGAAGATTTTTGCCTTTTTGTGAAAAAGGAGAAAAGTTATAAATTGATCCACAACCCCGCAGGGGACAGAGTGATGTCACATGTTTGAGTCAGCATTTGAAAAGTCAAAGTGGGGAAGCGGGTCGGTGGAGCACTTTGGATTTTTTAAGCTCTATTTTCAAATGATGTAAAAGTATAAAAGTGAGTTACAACTCGATGGGGCCCACATCAAAAGTTGGAAACAGAGAGGCGGGTCAGAGCATTTTGAAGTTTTTGGACCACTTAACTCAAATATTTTCCATGGAGGGCTTGCGCTCATTTGAGGATTCACCTCTCGGTTTGACCTTTGGAGTTGCGCCAAGGAGACACGTGGAGGTTTCGCTGGCCCTACCCATACTTAGCCTTTTCTTCAAGCGGTCGATGCAGCTTTGTTAGACCATGGACATGTGGAGGGCATGTGCTCATTTGAGGATCCGCATCTGGGTCCTACCTTTACATTTGTGCCAAGGAGACACGTGGAGGCTTTCACTAGCTCCTCTCTATACTTAGACTTATCAAGTAACTTTCTAAGGCTTGGGACACATGGAAGGCCCGCGCCTATTTGGGGACTTGCCCTAAACTTTACTTTTGAAAGAGCACCAAAGGGACACGTGGAGGTTTCCATTGGATCTTCTCATACTTAGAATTTTTCAAGTGTTCGGTGTAACTTTATCATACCCTAGACACGTCAAAGGCCTGCACTTGTTTGAGAATCCTTCTTTTGAGCTTTATACCAAAAAGCGTCGATGAGACACATGGAATATTCCGCTAGCCCTGCCCATACTTAGACTTTTCAATGGCCGAGGAGACTTTCTTAGACCCTAGGCATGTGGCACCTTCCATTGGTCCTTAAACTCTTTCAACAACTTTATCGGAGATGAGACACGTGGTGAGCTCACGCTTGTTTAGGGTCTCTTCTTTTGGGCACCATATCAAAAGTGCGCTAAAGAGACACGTGGAGGCTTCCGTTGGATCCTCTTTGTACTAATACTTTTTCAAAGGCCAAGGTAACTTTCTTGGGCCCATGGCACGTGGAGAGCTCTGCACTCATTTGAGGTCCCACCTCTAAACTTCATCTTTGAAGTTACACCAAACAAACACATGGAAGCTTCCACTGGGCCTTCCTATACTCTGACTTTTTAGAAACATATACAATTCTCTAGGGTCCTAAACATGTGGAAGGCCCACACTCATTTGGGAACCTGCCTCTGGACTTCACCTTTGCATTTGCACCAAGGAAACACGTGGAGGTTTCGTTGGCTCCTCTTTGCACCTAGCCAACTCAAACTCACAACACAATAATGTGGTATAATCCATGTGAGGACACTCATTTCTTAGAGGCATGAATGTAGGTATCCATGCGAGGGAACTCATTTCTCAAGGTGTATTCTCAAGGGTGAAAATGATTTCTTGTCAAATCCAGCCATATGGAGCCACCTGAAAATGATTAAAAAGGGGATTTATCACACGACAGAATGAAAGAATGATTAAGAATACTATCAAAAATTATGATATGGCATCCTAGTCATAGTGAGGGTCTGAGAAATGTGATCAGTTCATGATTTGTCCACCTAGAAACTTTAGGTGTAAATTTGTTAAACATCACTTTCTGAGACAAATTTGTAACAAGCAAAGGATTCCTCGAATATTCTTCTTTTTGGGGGAAAATTTGGGATGAGTGAGTAAGTGAAATGTATAAATGCAATGAGAATACTCTTGCAAATGGTCGGGGTTTAATTTTTATGAGAAAATTTGAGAAATCCCATCTTCCTGAGAGAACCTATTAATTTCTTGTGTTTTATATTTCAATCATGTCAAGATGGTTGCAAGTGTACACCATTGACAAGATCTGAGATTATTCAAGAAACTTTCCCCTACTGATGAATCTAATAAATCTTGAATTAATCTGTGTTGATCTTGGGAAAAATTGTGTCTTCTTTTATTTCATAATGTCTTTCAAATAGTTTTTCTTGTTCCTATTGCAATCTTATATTAAAATCTCTCTAAATCACACAAGATCTTGTCCATGTGTTAGTATTTTGGCATTTGCAATTTCATTATGAGAAGAGCTTTCATCTGGTAATGAAATAAACAATTTAAAATCATTTTACTTCCACTATGTTGATAAATATTGTTTGTAAGCCTATGAGTGTATCTTAGGCATGATAAACCAGGGTTTTTAATGTTTAATTGAGTCTTTAGCTCGAGCCTTCATGTTGAATTCTTAAATATTGTGTGAAACCGTGTAGATATGGGCCTCCATTGATGCACACCTTCTAGTTGAAGGAATATTTTGGCTATTCTAAAGCATTTTGTCTATTAGTTTTCCAATTGTTGTAAAGGTTCTCAAAGATCTGGTGAAATCAACTTCATCTTGCTTAATTCCCCACCAAAAATTTCAAATAACCATGAATCCTACCTAAAGTACCCCTATTTTTGTTGTGTATCCACAAATGAACAAATTCTACTGCCAAAATATACATAAGAAAGCAGGTTTTAAGTGTCTTTAGTAACCTAAACCTTGTTCAGAAAATATCTCCATTCTTTAGAAGTGACAACTCGTGAGAGTTAAATTGTGGTGTATTGATCATATTTTCTCAAGGTTCCCTAAAAATTGTGAAAAGAAGGATCTCTTCATGTCCTTCACCGAAAGAGGTTACAAAATGGGTCCTCTCACCCTGGTTGAAAGGCATGACCTAAAGTAGTGAGGATAGATCAATTCCTTAATGAAGGTCATATTCATTTCTCCAACTCTTGAGTGACAAAGAGTCAGTTGAATCCCCTCCGCGGCTACAAAAGGACTTATACCATGATTTTTTTATCTCTAAGTATCTTGCTAAATTTGTGACATTTCTCGGTTTCAAGGGAGAATCAATTTGGATACCAACACATGCTATCCAAAATATCATAATAATGTCCATGTCACTAAGCAACTAATAAACATGATCATAGAAAAATAGGTGTCGAAGAGGAGTGGGTACTACATATAGATGTTCATATAATATATTTATATAATTAGTACATTTTCTGATAATATATTTTCATTATTTATACTTGATCACTGATGATAAACTTAAAAACACTTGAGTAATTGTAGATGTACAGAGTTCTTAACCTCTTAATCTCTGAAAATTTAGCAATACTCTCTTTTTCTTGCTAATTTCTTGAATTTGGAATTCAAAATCTATGTAATAGCTCAAATATCAGGTGCTTGAGTATGAAAAAGTTTCATCTTCCATTCGTAGATATGTGATATAGATGTTCATATAAGATATTCAAATAATCAGTACATTGTTATGATAATATCTTTCTCCTTATTTATACTTTATCAATGATGATAAAATTCAAAAACTTGAGTAATTGTAGATATTCAAAGTTCTTAACTTCTTAATCTTTGAAAATAGCAATATTTTCTTTTTCTTGGTAATTACTTGAATTTGGAATCCAAAATCTCTGTAATAGCTCAAATATAAAAGGCCCCTAAGTATAAAAAAAGTTTCATCTTATTTAAATCACGTATCCCCGTAGATTTTTCCATTCTTTTCACCTTTAAAAGTTAATCATGTTAATTTCATATGCCAAGCTTTGAGATACTTTCACAAGTGGAATCATTTGACATGGATAAGCAAGAAGAAGATTAATTCCAATCCTAACTTGGAATTTTTTCTAAGAAAGAAGGAACTGGACGTCTTATGTATGAAGAAATAAAGGTTTATAAAATTGAGTAATACAGCAAGTGATTTGTGCAAATAGTAAAGAGGGAAGAATAAAAAAGAATTTAAGAACTCTCTATGTTGTGATTGTAGTGTTGTTTGTCTCTCTATGGAATATAGCAGCGGGGTAAGTGGCGGTGAAGCAGGATAATGGAAGCTTCTGGTATAGAATGGAAATGTCTCTACCATACACATGACCACCACACATTTAAACACAAGTATGATGTTCAACAAGGTAAATTTAAGTCCATCGCAGCTCATGTTAAACAACAGTTGGTGCCACGACAACCCCAAGGACTCAGCACTCACCCACGACTACACAAGTGCATTCCATCCAATATAACATATTATCTAACCAAGTGAGTCCACTTTTCATATTCACTGACACATTGTGCTCCTCAATATCCTTCGCCACTAATGGAACAATCGTCCAAACTGGCGGGTCGGTGGACGGGGGAAGCGACATCCATTACTTCACTCCCTACTCGAGCGGCAGTTGTGAATGGTATAATTCTTAGCCAATTGACCTCACTACTGACCCCAAAATTGGAGGGGTAAGTAAGGCACCAAACATGTTTGCCATGGAAAGTATCAGTCACAAGATTAAATAGAGGGAACCATTGTTTCATAAGTAGAAAGTGAGACTAAAAATCCCAAACTTTTCCAAAAATCATATCTTTATTAGAGGTTTTATCTAAAACAATAATGAAAAAACCTCTAGATGTAGGTAAATTTTCAGTTTACCTTCCATAATAGGCCTCAATGATTCAAAATCCATTCATGCATGCAGTCTTTGGAAGACCAGGCGTAGAAATTGTTAAATCAACAAATAAGTCATATTTTTCTAAAAATATGGTTCATATTTGAGAACATCTACTCCAAAACACATAGAAGGAGAGGTCTTAACATAAGCCATAGGCTTAGAAGGATTTTTGGTAAAGGATCTAGCAACTTCCAAAAAACTATATTTTTTCCATCGGATCTACTTTTGATTGGTTTTTTTTTAAACAGAGTCCCCACATCTAACCCCCCATTTCCTTGGATGAGAGCCTCTACGCAAACAACATCACCAAACATTCCATTGGTATAGGGCATAGAAAACAAGGCCACGCCATTGGAAGAGGGCAGAGACAGGGGCCAAGGGTAACAACGTGAATAGAGTTGTTTTGGATAGGGGACGCCATACCTGACCACACACATTGTTGTTCCTACCGTGAAGAACCAGTTCCTTTTCTAAAATGATGTGGTTGCCATGCTCAATGACCCTTCTTAGGGTTAGTTGTCACTGCCCATCACGAAAAAAAAAAATCACACCTATCTTCATCCTGTTGGCTGACACTGAAATTTAATTACTCTCGATGTATAAACTTTTCTTCAAAAGTAGTAATTTATATTTTCCATATCCAACTATTTTTGTTAATTAATCATATTAATAATGTCTATAATAAATAAACTATGTTGCGAAAGTGACTCCTTTTGTATAATTTGTTTTCCTGAAAGTAGATTTTATTTACCATATAGATAACTATATTTTTATAAAGTATTCTATTAGTAATGTCTAAATGTATAAACCTTGACCCACAAGTAATATTTTTTATTTACCATATCTAACGATTTTTTAAAAATTAATAATTTTAATATTTACTATATCTAATTATTTAATAGATGGACAATATCTTATTATATAACCTTTGGTAGAATGTAGTAGTTTTTATTTACAATATCTAACTTTTTTACTAATTTAATCATATTTGTAATTACAATAATTAAAATTTTCTATAAAAGTAGATATCTAATAATAAGCTTCTCTCACTCTAGACTTATCATAACTAGTATAGATATATTAAATACATATATCTAAAATACACCAAGATATATCAATCTCGATGCACCTATCTAACTATGCAAGTGTAATATAAGTATACCAAAAAAGTAACAATTAAAAATAAACATAATATAATAAATGTATATATATGAAATATATCAATAGATATGAATTTCAAGCTTCTTAAGTTTCATATTTTACAAAACTCTTAAGTCAAAAACATTGTTAAATTCTCTATCTATTTCCCATTGATTCGTGACAAACGGAATCATTTAGCTATGTGATTGTGTCGGTCTCAAAAATATCTATTCAAGAAAAAAAGACCCAAACATTACTACATGACTAAGATATTACTTGTTTTGATTGATTTCTCCAAGAAAAAAGAAACAAAATTATTCAAGTGATGTTCAAATAGAAGTCAAATTCATGAATGAGTTGTCGCATGACGCTCAAATGAATGTCAAACTGGATAACACACTCCATTACAACATTGCCTACCATTGTAGAACACCTCTTAGCATAACTATGATAATTTTCTTTATTTTAAATATTCAACTATATTCATAATGTTCACAATAATAAAACTTTGTTGGGAAAGTTCTATAATAATTAAAATTTGCTTGGAAAGTGAGTGTAATGGGAAAAAATAAACTTGGAAAGTGATTGTAACCGGAAAAAGTATAATCGTAAAATGGTTTTATACATATGTTTCAATTAAACATTTGTTTTAAAAAGCCTGCCAAAAGATAATACCATTAATAAGAACCGTTATTCGGGTGGGTAGTTAACTATTTTTTACCCATTATATATATAATGGTCACCAACTCTTTTGGGCCTTCTCTCAAAATCTTGAGTTCCCCAAAGTTTATGTCCTTTCTTATTAGTTTTCCTTCCTATTTTGTTGTAGATTTGAACACCAACACGGTTCTAATTCAAATTCAAGAAGTTTATAAATATATTTAAAAATAAACTTACACAGTAAATATATCAATGCAAAAGTGATGTATTGTAGTTGTACAAGAAAAATTAATATTTACAAGAACATCATATGCCAATAAGTGGATTTAAGGATCTAGCGTTCATTTTTGCATTTTCTAGTTTTATTGCAAGCAGCTCAAGAAAGGGTTATGAATCTTGCATACACCATATTGTTTTTCATTTTCGTGAAGTGTTTATTATGATGTTGTCAAAGGCATGAAGGCCTTGATAAAAATGAAGCAAAAAATATTGGCTCTGATTAACATTCCTCATGTTTATGTGTTGAATTGAAGCTTTGTTTTTAGGATGTGGAAGATAGTCCCAATTATTCACTTTAAAACCAGAGAAAGTGAGTGGAAATTTCAAAGACCAAAACCATGTGATCACATTTGCATTAATAGTTTCAAATATTGTTTTATACGGCCAAATTTGTAGCCATTATGATAATAGTCAACCAATTTCAAAACAATTTCAAATGGTGCATTTTTTAGAGGCCTATCTTCTAGTGTTGATTTACGTTACTATCCAAACATGTTGTCTACCACCATTCAATAGCATTTATGTTGCAATGGGTACAAACCAATGTGATATATCTCATTTCATCTAATTCTTACTCAAAATTGCTCTCTATGTCTATAAATATAATTATTAAAAATATGTTTAAAATTAAATCATATTTATTAACATTTATTATAACATTTTCTTATGGATATCCAATAACTCAAGCTTCTCTCCAATATATTCTACTTTGGAATAGTATGTAAATGTCCATCTCCACACAATACAAATTAACCAAGAAATAAACCCATGATGTGAGTTACCTAAAATGGTGATGAAGACCAAACAAATCCAGCACGAAAGGATATATTATAGATAATATTTGACAGAGACACAAATGAATAAAATTAGAATAGAAACTATAATTAGGGAACTGCCCATGCACAAACAAGATTAATAAATATAGTTGATGTGTCGGATAGTTAAACAAAATAAGTTAAAAGATTTTTAAGTGGTTAGAATAAGCGTGTAAACCATATTTAAAACGACGTAAAGTCATTCTAACTCTGTTTTCGAATCGGCTAAAGCATTGCAGTAAAAAACAGAGCGTGGTTTGGTAGAATTGGTGGGTATGTGAATAGGTGAGAATCCTTTATATCGTCCCTCAAACCTGGCAACGCACACGTCAACCATATCTTTTAGCAGTTTGCTTTGCTGGTTCTTCGGTTGAGCTACAAATTCCTCCATCGCCATCCACTGAATTACAAACAAAATTTCACATCACTTCCATTGCACAATATTCTAATTATCACCTTATTAATATACTCAAATATTACGTACCTTAGCTGCAGAAATTTCGGTGTCCTCAATCAGGATTTCAGAAGAAAGAGATTTTAACATACACACGAAAAGTAGATCAGATTTCCCAAAAGCTGCGTTGTGACCATCCCTGTAATTCACCTTCAAATAAGTTAGCGAATTAATAAATCAAATTGAGGCAACTAATTCTAATCAAATATGGAATGAATGTTTATTAATGTACCTGAATCCTACCACCTCTAAAAATTCTGTATCAATCTGTCAAAGTTGAGAAATATTAAAGTAAGAATCTTTTAATAATGATGCCCGAAACATTAAAAAAAAAAAAATCAAAATGATGAGAAGTGGCATTTACCCCCGTTTCTTCCTTAACTTCTCTTACAGCTCCTTTGTTAATGCATTCCCCCTATCAATACACAAATTATCAGTGGGTGTCTTGTAAAATGGAGTGTCATATGATTATTTATTCCCATATATACCTGCTCAATCCTCCCTGTGGGCATCTTCCACAACCCTGAATCTTTGTAAGGTCCATACTTTTCCTGAACCACTAGCACCTACATTTTCATTGTCATCAAGTTGCCAGGGAAATGGGGAGAATTTTTTTTAGCAGACATTTTATTCCAGTAACAATGATTATATAAAGAAAAAGAAACGACAGAAGTGTTACCTCTCCCTGGGCGTTGAATACGAAAGCCGCGATTCCCACTTGATGGGAAGCATTAGCAGGAATCGTACAAGGTAGAGATTGACTAGGGATCCAATACGCTAACATTACATACGATGCCTCCGCATGGTGGTACCAAAATCCCTCCTGCATTAACTCACAACATACAAATTGTTTACAGCTATTGAAGAAGTATATTTACCAGACAAGCTGTGTTCATCATACCAACATCTCAATTACCATGAGACCGCATTTATAAATTTATAGGAACATGGTGATGAACAGTAATGAGACCTGAATAAGCGCAGGAAGAAGTTTGGCCTGTTCGATGGGCACTTTAATCCATACTCCCTTCTTCCCCTGCAAAGCCCAGTACAGTACTCGTTATGAAGGGAAGGAAATTGAGGGATTTGTATATTTGATAGACTTAGCGAGCACTGACTTGGCGTGTCCATTGAGAGAGCGATGCTTTGAGTGAAGATGTGAAACGGGCAGCATCATTGTACTGCTGCTGCTGATCATTCTCGATCTCAACAACTACACCATCATATCTATCTTCATGGTATTTCAGCAATTCAGGTATTTCTTGTGTTTGTGTGGACTCTGAAACCTCGTTACTTGGAAATGCCATTTTATAGCGTAAGCAATTACCTGTAAAAACACATGTAAGATTTAACAAACATAGCAGGACTCGGGAAACAGAAACTCAAACAATATAAGAGAGAGCAAACTTCATACTTGTCGACAGTGACGAACGTGTGTAAAACCAGATTGAATTGTAATATATAGAATTGGAGGGGAATACAATTAGTATATATATATAGTCACAGAGAGAAAAGAAGTAGGCTTCGTGGGTGGTGAGAAGCAATTGCAACTGCAACTGCACATTCTTTTATTGATAAAAGAAGCGCGTGAGCATCCATGTTTGAAAAATTAAAAAGCTTCACGGCAAAGCGAAGCAATTAACGCGGCATGAAACACTTGTTAACGAAATCAGTGGCTGTGGAGAAAGCTCGTATTCACGACAAGACAGATCTGTGGTTGGTGTTGGATTGAGGGACGTGTCACTTGTGCCAATTACGGGATAAGAACAAAGTTCCAAGGAATAGTCGTGAGGAAAATATGAAGAAAGCTCCACGAAATGACAATCGGAAAACACTCATAAGGACTTATTAAGAAGCCAAGCTATTGACAAATTCAAACTCCCTTAACAAATGCAAGCTTAACACTCCCAAGGGGTGTGGCCCGCAACTCTATCGAGGTCAGCTCCCTCAATTGGCGGCCAAGTATCCAGCCTATGCGTTCCAATATTTTATAACCTAATAGAAATAGGGAAGATAAAGGAAGAGTTTGATAAGCAATAGGATCCAATATCCCATGATCTCCTCTTGCTTCATCTTCAGAAATAGAATTAGTAGAAATGAGAATACTGCCAGTGAAAGGTCCTGGGGAAGAAAAAATTGAATAGAAGAAGAAGAAACCATCCTTATATAAGTAGGAACTGAATAAGTAGAAAGAAAAGGAACAAACATATGAGGTACAATTGCAACAAGTACTCACCAAAGGAATACTATGAATAGGACTTGTTGCTTATGGATTGTGTGGACTTGTGGTTGTCCCAATAGACCTTGCAGGGCTTGTCATTTGTATGCTTGGAGAAGAAGCAGAATGAGAAGGACCAGCTTTTCCTTTCGATGGAGGAGGCACACAAACAAGAAGATTTTGAAGTTGTCTTGAATCAGTACCTTCGTCATCTGAATTTTCTTCCTCATCTTCCCTTTATACTTGTACTTCTCCTGCCCTATCTTTCAATCCACCAACTCTAGCATGCTCCCCAATAGGTGCATATGTAACTTTTAAATTTCTCATATATGTGGCCACCACTTGATCATTGACCTCATCCTTACAAAAAAAGTCATCCTTATGGGGCTGATGTTTGTAGTTGTAAGTGGCCATGCTAGGAGTGTGCTTGCATAATTTTTCCACTCTTTCTGTCGGGTCACAAGTCCTTAGAGTTTGATAGTCTAAGTGGAATGATGTCATGTGGGTTGTTATTCTCTCGGCCTTTTACCAATCAGTCAAGACCGATAAACCTATTGAGAAAGGTAGAGGAGGATACATAGACTTTTTCTTCTTTTGTTCCTTTACCACGTGACTAATGCCATAGAAAAAGTGATATACAATCTCTTGCTCAAAAAGATTGTCTGAAACATATTTGGGTTGTCTAAAAGGGATAGTGAGAATCCCCTCTAATCTTATCATTGTACAGTCTGGGTAACACCTTAAAAAGATCCCCATTCTCTCAATGAATCGATGATTCTTTTACTTACACTAGGCATAGGGGTGTCATGTATGGCATTGTAGATCACATGGTAGTAGTTATTACAAATCACCTCCATGTTCTTCCTATAGTTATGCATGTGCATATTGTTACAGTCCCTGAGGACTATATGACTATCTTGTGGTTACAACCGACTGATCGCTTAAAATTGTTGGACTCGACACACAACATCAAGCAAGTAAGACATCATATAGAAAATTGTTTCGCTTCTCCGGCTTCCTGGCACTCACAAGATTGTTGAAGAGGTTAAAAGCTAGAACTCCAACCATATTAGGTATCTTTTCATCATGGATATTAGAGGTACCCATGTTAGGTTGACATGCATAATATCTGGTGCTCCAAATAGTCTATTCATTAGGGACATTCCCAATCTCACTCCACGTCTAAAAGATCTTATATTCATCTTGTCTATTGAGACTTTGGACTTGAAACTAGTCAAGTCCTCTACCCAATTTTTAAGCACAGTCTTAAGGTTATTGCTCTTTCCCCATTGTTCCATTTTTCATTGATCAAACTAAATATTAGATCTAGGGAGTTGGTAATAAGCAACAATGGTCTTTTCAGTTATATTAGTGATTACCTTTCCTTCTTTGGATTTTAGAATTTATTCATCACAACTTACATTATCACCTAAGATACCCCAAAGTAATTATATACAATGCCTTACCTCTGGTTTTCTAGCTAAAATATGTGCTTCACTCTATCTAATGGCTACTAGATCAGCCATGAACTTTGTTTCATCCTAGTCTGCATCGTCATCTTCATCTTTCAAATTAGCTCTGTTACATTTATTTTCAAGGTTGTATAATTCTCAAAGTCGATGATTTGTTTGTCAAAAATGATGTCTCCAAAGAGTTGTTTTGATTAGAAATTGTGCAGGTAAGCCTCTATTGACAATAAATTTTATAATACTTGAGCAACTATATGCATGAAAATATCTCAATCTCAAAAAACACTAATACTTTTGTTTCCTTATGCTCTCTTGAATTTAGACTTTGAAAGCTCGATTATAGGATATAGCTCAAATACTAGGTGCTTGAGAATGAAATCCTTTCAAGAGTCATGTAAATATTGCTAATTCATGTTAAAATGGTGGTATAACATTGCAACATTGAATTCTAGTCCGCCATTTAATAATTTATATGTTTTTCATTGATTTCCATCGATTTTTCCTGTCTTTTCACCTCTTAGTCTGGTTGATTCCACGTGGTGAGCTTTGATAGCTTCGCATGTTGTTTTTCTTTCTAAGAACCATGTTAGAGTGTGAAAGGTGAGCCAATAAGAAGGCTCCATGTATGTATGGTTCTTACAGACCATTTTCTATTAAATGATCTTTTTGTTATGTATGTTTCACTCCGAAGTGTGAACCAATTAAAAACACTACGTATGTATGGATTTCATAGTGAGCATCAAACTCTACATATCCTCAATTATTCATCTTGAAGTGCAAACCAATAAGAAAGCTCCATGCTTATACTATTTTCTCAATGTCAATTATTTGGTAGGTCCTATCAATTATTGTGAAGTGCGAGCCAATAAGAAAGCTCCAAGTTACTTCACATTAAATGGCTATTCTCCCAATAAATAGCATTGCCCTACATCCATGCCCCATCATCAAGTATCAACACATTAAAGTCTAATTATAGCAATATTCATTTCTCAAATATATAGTTTTCTATTTTTTCAGCCGTCACAATTCGAACGATTTTTAATTAAATGCATTAGTGACAAATGTTTTGATCTTCTAGACATGGTGAATTGTATATAAGGACAAGTTAGAACTAATATAATTCACAAGTTTTATAAGCATGCCAATTTGAGCTCTCTCTCTCTCTCTCTCTCTCTCTCTCTCTCTCATCCAATATTGCTTAACATTTATATTTTCCCATTAAAATATGTTATTTTGTTTACCCATTATGGATGACATTCCAAGAAGCTTATTGTGTGTGATCTTTTATGTCAGTGATGTTGAATTAGAATTTGTCAATCATGTCTTAACATTTCCTAATCCCATGGAGTCAATGAAGGATTTTTTTCTTTTAACATTGTTTATTTTGGTATTCTTACAAGGCTACCTTGTATTACCCTTGTCTTTCAAATATGTCAATTCCTTATTTAGAAAATTTTACTCGAAGGATATTTTACTCTCGAGGATGGCTTGTCATCTATCTGGAACAACTTCCACCCAAAGGTTATGGGGGTAGGAGGTGCGAGCCCTGACATAGATTCTATGTCAAAATATGTTTCGAGTTGTCGAAGAAAGTAGGAAGATTATAGAGAAAGGTGTGTAAGGTCATCAAATAGAGAACTATGACTATGACATTGTGCTCTAGTGAAAACTTGGATTCACCATTGTTGGTGGGAAGGGGAAGAACCCTTCCCCTATGATGGAAAAATGATGCAAGATTGGTCAGCCACACCCAAAGGGAAGGCTGAGATTCTAAACATTTTAATTGGCCCTCTTCTATCCCAGAGAAGTTTGATTGAAAAGGGGATGTCTACTTCCTACATCAGTCAAATTTTGTATGTATTTCAGGCCATGGATGATTATAAGGAATTTCATGAGAGGAAGGAGAGAATACTCTCTAGATCTACATCATTCGCAGGTTCTCTTTCTCATATGGAATTGTGAGCAAGAATAGTCTTGTATCTATTTTGTAGATTTCTAAGTGTTTATGTCAAGCATGTATATATATATATATATATATATATATATATATATATATATATATATATATATATATATATATATATAGGTTTCAAAGGTGAGGGCCCGAATAGATCCCTCTTCTATTATATATAAAAAAATAGTCACATGTGAAATGCTGAAATAATAACTTGGTTCATAGCTCGAGCTCTATTTGGGCCTTTCTTGTTATTGTTTAGTTTTGTTTTTTATTAGATTAGGTAAAAATTATATTTTGAAGGATCAAGAACCCTATACAAATGAAATATAAGCATTAAATCCCAAAGGATAAATAACAATGAACAAGGCCCAATGGGCCTAAAAAGAAACATGTCATACAAGCCGAAACCTAGAAACAAGAAAGCACCAAGAAGAGAACCACAAGGTAGACTGATCAAAGCAACTTGGCTTACTCACCAAGGAGTTCTAACTACCATGGTATTTCCCTTTATGAGATCTAAGGCTGATCTTGAGAGGTGAATTTCCATCTTTTCCTTTCTTCTTAGTGTTAACCATCTTCCAAGCCCCCTCCCCATTAGGGTCCACATTCTCATCCGAGTGGACATGAAGACAAATTTCAAGAGGTGCATTGGTTATCTGATTTTGAAATTATAAGGAGACTAGGGGGCGATGGATAAGTCACCCCTTACCTACACCTTTCGCGAATCAATATTCGGATTAGTGGAGTATAAGACGACCCCACCCTTCTTCTCTTCCTTCATTTTTTCCATTTTCTCTTCCTTCATTTCTTCTTGATTTTCTATATGACTTCCAAAATTGTTATCATTGTCCTCTTTGCGTAAACCACTAGATTATCAGGATTAAAATCCTTTCACCATGATACCCGCTCCTTAATCTGCTTCTTGACAATGAGGCAATGGGAAGCAAGGCGACCAAGGGAAAAACATGTTCTGC
Organism: Taxus wallichiana var. yunnanensis; assembly: GCA_018340775.1. Lineage (NCBI taxonomy): Eukaryota > Viridiplantae > Streptophyta > Pinopsida > Cupressales > Taxaceae > Taxus > Taxus wallichiana. Next base: position 852,552,383 of record CM031237.1, read on the forward strand.
ATCTAAAAGGGAGACCTTCTACTAGTTGGTCCTCAAAGACAGGTGAAGCTGCATGTTTATTACTAGTTTAAAACACAGCAAAAATAATATATAGTATTCACACTAATCTAACCATTGGGGTTGGGATAGAATCCTGAAATCCATATCCATAATAGGTGAAGATATTGCTCTTTCGAAATGAAATGGATCGGAAAGGAAATTATTATTATGGAAGAAACACAATGGAAAGGAAATGAGGGGAACGTACTTTCTTTCGAGCAAATGTAGATCACGAAATAATCATACGAGTTTTTAGACAAAAAATGTAATGTTTGAAATGATTAGAAAATCAAGATGCTAAACAAAGAATAGCTTAAGATTATGAACATAAGAACAATATCTTAAGAAAGATACATCTCACAACACAAAGTTTGCAAAATAGCATCAACTTTTATTCCTCAAATGATTAAAAGAAAACACAAAGTCTTTCTTCTTCACAATAGATCTCAATATTCCAAAAATCTCAACCCTTTGGAATGCATAAGCATCCCTTATTTATAATAAAAGGAGTTGAGAGAAAATAGGATAAATCCTAGAAAATAGTCTTTTTAATGAGAGTCCTATTTTTCTTGACTCTCACGCAGGAGACCAAGTCAAAATTTGCTTCCTATGTGACGAAACAAAAATGAAAAAGACATGTCGATTTCAAGATTGAAATGACATGCAACATTGTGCCTATTCTGTTTCATCATCTTTGTCTTCCTCCAACAAATCCTACTTGTCCCAAAATTCTTGGAACTTTCGGATTATACCCTACATCTCATTTTCATCAGGCACAATGGAATGATCACTCAGAACTTCACATGTTTCCTAAGTATCACTAGTGTTTCCAGGAAGCTTTTTCAGTCTCTTGTTGAGTTTCCTCAATGTTTCCAAAGAATGTTCAATTTTCACAAACCTATCAATGATTCCAGCCGAATCCATAAGTTGGTTCATACTGAATTGATTCTTGGATCTACTTATAAAGATCATCAATAGGAAATATACCCGAGCTTTCATTCAACACCTTAGCGCAAATCTTGACTAGATCTTCTTCTATGTCATTCATGCCATCGACCAATTGATCTCTTGATTCCCTCAATTTGTTGTAAGCTTCATTGAGAATCTTTATTCTGAATCTAATGGCTTTGGTTAGTTGAAAATGTTTTCCCCATGTGGAATGATGCCTTCTTAGATCAAGATGTGAGACGGAACCTGTTTCAGCGTTTGGAGAGCTTCAAACTTTAACTCTAGGTTCCCAACTTCTACTGAAAATTCATCATCCATTTTCTCTCCATCCTTCTCTATATCCTCCAAGGATTTTTAGACTTCCATGGTTTCCTCAATGACTTATTTTCCTTGCAGGAGCAGCCTCTAGATCCATTCATCGACCGTTCTCCCCTTCTCATTAATCTTCTCAATCATGGGTACCGATGAGAAATCGAACTTGATAGGAGTAGAGGATGATGGTGTTGACTTAGGAGGCTTTGAGAGCTTGAGTAGTAGTTCTTTCAGCTACTGCACTTTCTCTTTTAACTCATCTCTATTTTCCTTAGTTTCCTTTAGCTTCTGGTACAACACATTCATGACATCTTGTTACTTTCCTAGATCAACCTCTTGTGATTTGATAATCTGTTACCATTATATCATCCTTGGTTTTATCAGCCGCAGGAGTAGTAATTTTTGCAAATTTATGCCCTAAGGCATCCACTGAAATCCTTGAAACTATTTTGGGTTTCTTGGCTAACTTGGTAGGAGTGACCTTGAGGGAACTGAAATCAAAGGCTGGCAAGGGAACTATCACCTTCCTCTCCCTTAGAGTCTGATCTATTAACCACTGAGGCATATTTGAAGAATTTGCTCCCATTTTAGGTGTTATGGTCACATCCTCAAGTGGAGGAAGGTTAGCTTGTGGAGTGGTGACCACTGCAAGTGTAGTGTCCGTGACAATGGACTCAAGGAATGAAGGCGTAAAAGGAGGAGGCATATCCATGGTTAACTGAGGTCCAGTGGGGAGAGGTGAGAGGCTAGAGAAGATACTAGCCATGGCTGAGGAACTTGGTGAAGAAATCTAAGGAAAGGAAGGCTGAATGGGAGGAGGCAATGATTCTGAAATTAGAGTTTGAGAGATAAGAGGAAGACTTACCTCTGACGAGCTGCCAGTCAAAAGAGGAAAGGAAGGTTGAACAATCTCTTCTCTCGGAAGGAGGATTTCCTTATTCTAGTTGTGGAGGTGAATCAAGAATCTCAACTATTTTTGGGAGAGTGACCACTAGTGTAGTTACTTGATCTTCTCCTTTTCTGACAAACTTAACCTTTATTGGCCTCTTGGAAGGGTTCTTATCCTTTTCCTATTTTCCCTTGGAGGGTCCCACTTCCAAAGTATCTAGTTTTGAAAAACTCCCTTCTTTATAACTCATTCCCCAAGAAATGATCCACGCCTTAGTACGGGAAAGAATTTGAGTAGCTCTCCCCATAATAGAAGCTTTCTCAGTGATGGACCAATCAATGGAGAGGAATACATATCGGTCTTCATTTAACCCATCATACGAGGCATCAAGGACACTCTCATTATCCGTGGTACCCTCTGGGATGTCAGATAAATCCAGCATTTGGATTTCTTCAATTGTCAACCTACTATTGTCCTTTCTTCGGATGGAAACTTCATCCCGAAGATCAACCCAAATATCTTCTATGTTGGGAACATGTAGATATAAAGTCCCGTACGATTTAAGGACTCCTTAGAAATCAAATCCATCTTTGTGCTTCATGTTCTTCTTCAACTTGTCCTGAAGCTCATGCACCACGTTCTTATCTTTAACCATTGTCGAGCACATGTACCTTCCGATGGAAATAGGGAAGGATATGATAGCCTTGTGTTTACTTTGTTGGAATTTGTGGAAATCAATAATCATCTTACCAACTTCATTAGGATCAGTTTATCAACTGGGAATTTGGGCAATCGGAAAGGATCACCTAGGTACATGACCACCCGAAGGTATGTGAACTTCTTGAACTATTGTTGCATAGATGACATATGATGACATATAAAACTTGCCAGTAGTCAAGATTGTCTTCATCTGGGAATCGATCTCATTACTTATAAGACTACTCCAATCAATCCCTTGTTCGTTCTTCTTTATAAGGACCATGAATTGATACATCCACCCGTGAAAGTCTCTTGACTCGGGGAGTCCAAATACTTGACTCAACAAGGTGATAATGTCACTGATTTGAAGGAAGAAATCACTCTTGGGGACAAACTTGGGAAACCTAGAGATGGCTGGCTTGGCCTTGATCAAGAAATTTTTATTCACATGCTTGATGCAATCTTCTTGATCTTTGTCCTAGGATTTCTGTGCTGACTTAAGATCTACATCGACATATTCCTCAAAGTTGGGTAATCTTAAGAGGTCATAAAATTAACCCTCATCTAACTTCACTATGGTTTCTCCTGATTGATTTTTCACTAAGCGGGAATCTAAGTCATAATTGGAAGCACAAGCCAAAATGAACTCGGGGCATTGAGCAGACATTGGGAATCTTGCTGCAAGAGGGAGGCCATTGTTTGTTATTGACTTCATCCAGGGACTCTGAGAAGAATCCTTGGTTCTGTTCCAAAAGTCTTCCATGTCTATGTTACCAAGCTCCATATCTCATATGTCGTAATTGAAATCTATGTAGGAAGGGGATTCCATTTTTCAGTACTTGTATTTCATCTTTCCTAACATGTCTAACTTATCCTTAGATGATCCAGGATCTGACATGAGAAGTTCTAAAGAAAGAATACCTAGATAACTCCTGTTTGAACAATCAGACTTGGAAGCTTGCTGAGAAACCCCATAGAACCGCCACACCAACCAAACTTTGAGACTGTCGGATAATTCGTGAAACCCGACACACAGGTAGAAATCGGGGGTGTTAAGCACTTTACAAAACCCGATGGTCTACGGAATTTGGAGGATGCTGAACACTTCGTGAAACCCGACATAAGTGGAAGTTAGAAGATGTCATGCACCCTGTGAAACCCAAAACAAATAGAAATATAAGGATGTTAAGAAGCTTTCGAAACCCGATATAATGCGGAACAAGGATGGTGTCGGACACCCTGTAAAACCGACACACAGGTGTCGGGTTTCTGGGATGTCAGAATAGGTAAAATCTCCACCACGCTTGTAAGTTAAGTTTTATAGATTATTCCCAAAAACCACAAGAGTATATCCATGAAAGGAAATAAGAAAACACCCAAGATGGATTTTTAAACAAGGGTTTTCATGGAAATTCAACAAAAATGAAGAATACAACCCTAAACCCTAAACCCAGAGGCAAGAAAAAGAAAAGAGGAAAAATGCCAAAAGAACACTTCAAAAACAAACCTAAAGATCACAAAATGATAAGAAGAGAAAAATACCTTCAAGAAATTTGAAAAATGATCGAAGATGGATCACGAAATCGATTAAGAAGTTCAGTCGGGTTTGGAGGTCAAAGGAGCATGTACGAAAAATCCATGCAACAAAAATATGTTCGTAGAAATGACGTGTAAAATCAGAGTATTTATAAAGCCCTAGAATTTATTACACCTCCTCTGACACATGTGCCAAATTACCGAAACTCGGCATTAATGCCATGTCATCATGCTTAGTACTTCCGAAAACCGAAACAAAGGTTTTCTTAACAAATTGGGTTTCAGGAACCAACCGACATGAAGCATGTAAAAGACATGTTTGGATGCTATCGGGTTCCTAAAACCCGACACAAAGGATCATTTGGGTTTTGGGTTTTGAGAATCAAGCAGCATTTAACATGTTTTTTGTAAGGTATGTTCGATGCTCCCGGGTTCCGAAAACCCGATACATTGGCATGTAATCGGGTTTCAAGTTTTGAAGACACTTAACATGAAGCATGTAAAAGACATGTTTGCATGTGATGGAAACCCGAAAACTTGAAAATATCCTTCAAAGGGCATTTTTAGGAGGTTCATCAAAAAAATTCTATGGTTATCTCAATTTTAGCTGGAATCACTAAAAATGAGATAACAGCTGGCTCCAGTTGGGGAATTTCTTTGAGACATCAAAGGAAGAGAACTCATATCAAAAGCTTTATCCATTGGGCTACGGAGTTTGAAGAAGAAAAACCAAAAAAATAAAGAAAGAAAGAAAGCAAACACACAACAAAAATAAATTATGATACAATGCAAGAGAGCATCTTTCATTACTAGTGGAACATCTTCAAATGTTGGCCACTGAAAGGTAGAGGGAGAAACTCTCCATCAAGGTATGATAGACAAAAGCTATTTTCACTGTTCAGTTGATGTATTTTGAAAGGACCTTTCCATAAGGAGTCAAACTTGCCATGCATCCCTTTCTGTTCTCTTCTCTTGTCCCAGAGAAGTACTAGATCTCCAACCTGGAAATCACGTTGCTTTGATTTCTTGTCAAATATTATTTTGACTTTGATCTGATGGTCTATGATGCAATCCACCACCTTGCTTCATTCTTCTTCTAGCCTAGCTAGGTACATTATCCTTTTCTCAATAGAACTTTGAAAAGTTTCATCCTCAATTGCTTTAGCCAACTGTAAGGCTGGTAATTCTATAGAGATAGGTATCTCAACATCAATTCCATACAAAGCACCTAGAATGGGGACATTCCAATAGCTCATTTAGGATTAATCCGATCAGCCCACAATGCATCATACAATGCTTTGTGTCATGTCCTCTGATTCTCATTGACCAACTTTCTGATTATGGTCACCATGGTTTTGCTACTCGATTCAGCCTGACCATTGCCTTGAGGGTAGTAATCGGATGAATGAGCCAATGTGATCCCAAATCCATAACAAAATTTTTCAACTCATGGGATGAGAAATTGGAGGCATTTTCAGCAACAATCTTGTGAGGCACACCGAATCTAACAATTATATTTTCTTTGAGAAAATTACAAACAACTTCGGAGGTAGCTTGTTTGATTGGAGAAGCTTCCACCCACTTGGTGAAATAGTCTGTGGCGGTGAGGACATAATTATGACCAGCACTAGAGGCAGGGTTCAATACTCCAATGAAATCAATTCCCCATTGGCAAAAAGGTTCTTCAATCACCACGGGATTCAAGGGAAGAGCTGCCAGCTTAGGACGACCAACAAAATGTTGACAAGCTTCACACTTGGCCACCCATTCAGCTAAATCTCGAAAGAGAGTAGGCCAATAGTACCTAGCTCGTAAGATCTTGTAAGCTATTATGGAAGAAGAGAAATGTCCTCCGCATGCTAGATTGTGGAAGGACTCTAGCAACCTTATCTGTTGAGACTTGTCAACACAAAGTGTAGGAATACACCATCGATACCTTTCTTGTATATACCATTGTCCCACATAATGTATCTTGCAGATTTGATTTTAACTATCCTATTTTCTTTTTAGCTTAAATGTGGGGGACACTCACCATAGGTTAAAAAGAAATTGATATCTACATACCATTCATCAGTCGTGCTTACAAAAAGCACTTTGGGAAATTCTAAAGAAGTACCTTCAGTTTCTTCGCACTCTGTCTCAACATTATTTTCTATGATTAATTGGCACAGGCCTCTGCCTCGCACCAACTTGGTAGGTCTGATGTCCAAGTCATACTCCTGTACTTTGGCTATCTAGTTACCCCGTTGACTACCCAACTCTTGTTGGGTCAAAATGGATTTAACTACGGTATCAGGAACTAGAACGAGAGTGTGGGAACTCAAGACATAATACCTGAAATGTTTCACCACTCTCACCACTGCATAAGCATGCTTTTCAATCTGTGACATCTTCAATTCATGTTCCTTTAGTGGGCAGCTCATGAAAGCAATGGGAGCTTCAATTCCTTCTTCGTTTTCCTGCATCAGGATGGCGATACTGTATGTGCGGAAGCGTAGTTGTACATGATGAAATCTTTCTTGAAGTCTGGGCATACCATAATAGGAGCATGAGAAATTGCCCATTTGACTTCTTCAAATGCAAGCTTCCCTTCAGTGCTCCATCGAAATGGAATTTTATCCTTCATCATTCCAAGGATATCCTTTGTTTTATCAAAGCAAAATCAGGAAATTAACCTTCCCGAAAAAGGAGTGCACCCTAGTTTTGCTTATGGGTAGGGTAAGGCTTTGAATGGCCTTCACCCTCTCTGGGTCAATCTTGGTTCCTTCTCTAGTGACAATATGACCTAGCAACTTTCCTTTTGTCACTCCAAACATGGAATTTTTAGGATTTAATGAAATCCCATGATACTTGGACCTTAAGAGTACCTGTTCCAGGTGATCATAATTATCACTTCACTTTTTAGAAAAGATCGTCAAGTCATCGAAATACACAAATATGACCTTGCCCATTAAATATCTGAAAGTTAAGTCCATAGCCCTTTGAAACATGGCTCCGGCATTGATCAAACCAAAAGGCATCCTTCTATAAGCAAAGGTTTCCAATGGGGTAGTGAACATTGTTTTATGTTGATCTTCAGTAGATACCTCAACCTGATTATACCCCGAAAATCCATCAAGCATGGATAACCTTTCTGATCCAGTGACAGTCTATAATACCTGGTCCATAATGGGCAAAGTGGTAATTGTCTTTTAATGAAGACTAGTTGAGGTTCCGGAAGTCAACACAAATCCGGATTTCACCATTCTTCTTTCTCATAGGGACAATGTTCGCAACCCAGGTGGAATGATGGATCGGAAAGATAATCCTTACATCTAACATCTTCTAAATTTCTGCAAGAATAGTCCCTGAGATCTTTGGGTTGTAATGCCTCTATTTCTTCCTATAGGGTTTAACTTCAGGCTTCAAAGGAATGCTATGTTGCACATCCTTGGGCTTGAAAGACTTTAGATCCACATATGACCATGCTAGGACATCCATATATCTCTTCAAGAGTGAAGAGAATATTTCTTTTTCCTCCAGAGAACAAAGCATTTACCAATGTTTACCATCCGTGGTTGATCAATGGAGCCTAAGTTAACTTGATCTACCTCTGACAAGGAAGCACCTTCAGCTTGCCTTTTACCCTAAATGAAATGGTCATGCTTGTCAAACAGACCTTCCAGAGAAACTAATCCCTTCGTAATCTTATTGCCTTTATGCATGAATGAATTAACCATCAATTTTTTGATATGAATTTGAGACGACTCATGAAAATCTGATTTTGATCCTTCAAAATAAAGTTCACTAAAGTTATCAGCTTTCTCCAGAAAAGACAATACCTGTTGGTCATCATTAAACACCTGCCAATGAGCTGAGTTATCTAGAACACTTGGACGATACACAATCTCAATGGTATATGTGTCATGTTTGAACTGTGGGTGAGGAAGAAGAAGAGATGTAGAAACAACTAAGGAATCAACTTTATCATTGTAATCTCTTAAGACTGCTTTAATGGAAAAAGCATCAAAGCATTCTATGTTGTCCCAAACCTTGTTTCTGTAATGTTTTAGATGGTCATTTTTTACCTGATAAATTCCCCTTACTTGATTCACAATCAACTCGACATCTCCTTGTACTTTGAGATTTCGGATTCCTTTTTGTCTTGCCATTTCTAATCCTAATAACAAAGCTTCATATTCAGCTGTGTTATTAGTATTATCAAACTATAGCTTGAAAGCAGAGGGAAAGATCATGAAATACAAAGATATAAGAACTATATCGGCACCTAAACCAATAGTTGATAAGCTCCCTGTCAAACTCAAGGGTCCAGATAGTGATAGTATCTTCTTCTTTCACTTCTACAGAGGGCACCTCAGATGTCAGGAAATAATTACCCAATCCTACATCTTCAAAGAGAATTTGAGCCTTAGGATCATCTGATTTAATAACCAGGTACTTTTCTTGTGCTTCGGGGTGAATGACATGAGGAACTCCATTTACTGGAATTTTAGATTTGGTCCAATCCATGTTGATTTCTCCTCCAACATCTTTGAAAAATCCTCTTCCTAAAAGAATCCCATAAGCAGTCGGGATATCAACAACTAGGATAGTCATTTTTACTCTCTTTTCCGAAAATGCAACAAATCCAAACTGTGCATCCTTGATTTGGCCAATCAAGGGGAATTGTTTAGTTTCCATGGAGTAACATCACCCATAAGATTTAGTCAGTGTGATTCTGAGGGCATGATCTAATTTTATGGGCATAATGTTATCAGAGGCACATGAGTCAATTATGCAATTGTTGAGTTTGAAACCATTTATAAGTA
>CM031237.1:852561713-852675488 GCA_018340775.1 Taxus wallichiana var. yunnanensis
AGAAAATGGATGATGAATTTTCGGTAGAAGTTGGGAACCTAGAGTTAAAGTTTGAAGCTCTCCAAAGCGCTCGAAACAGGGTTCCTCGCATCTTGATCTAAGAAGGCATCATTCCACATGGGGAAAACATTTTCAACTAACCAAAGCCATTAGATTCAGAATAAAGATTCTCAATGAAGCTTGCAGCAAATTGAGGGAATCAAGAGATCAATTGGTCGATGGCATGAATGACATAGAAGAAGAGCTAGTCAAGATTTGCGCTAAGGTGTTGAATGAAAGCTCAGGTATTCTGCCTATTGATGATCTTTACAAGCAGATCCAAGAATCAATTCAACATGAACCAACTTATGGATTCGGTCTGGAAATCATTGATAGGTTTGTGAAAATTGAACATTCTTTGGAAACACTGAGGAAACTTAACAAGAGACTAAAAAAAGCTTCCTGAAACACTAGTGATACTCAGGAAACATGTGAAGTTCTGAGTGATCATTCCACCGCGCAGGCTGATGAAAATGAGATGTAGGGTATAATCCAAAAATTCCAAGAATTTTGGGACAAGCAGGCTTTGTTGGAGGAAGACAAAGATGATGAAACAGAATAGGCATAATGTTGCATGTCATTTCAATCCTGAAATCGACATGCCTTTTTCATTTTGTTTCGTCACATAGAAGCAAATTTTGACTTGGTCTCTGTGAGAGTCAAGAAAAATAGGACTCTCATTAAAAGACTATTTTCTAGGATTTATCCTATTTCTCTTAACTCCTTTTATTATAAATAAGGATGCTTATGCATTCCAAAGTGGTTGCATGATTTTTGGAATATTGAGATCTATTGTGAAGAAGAAAGACTTTGTGTTTTCTTTTAATCATTTGAGGAATAGAAGGCTGATGCTATTTTGCAAACTTTGTGTTGTGAGATGTATCTTTCTTAAGATATTGTTCTTATGTTCATATTCTTAGCTATTCTTTGTTTAGCATCTTGATTTTTCTAATCATTTCAAACATTACATTTTTGTCAAAAAAACTCGTATGATTATTTCGTGATCTACATTTGCTCGAAAGAAAGTACGTTCCCCTCATTTCCTTTCCATTGTGTTTCTTCCATAATAATAATTTCCTTTCCGATCCATTTCATTTCGAAAGAGCAATATCTTCACCTATTATGGATATGGATTTCAGAATTCTATCCCAACCCCAATGGTTAGATTAGTGTGAATACTGTATATTATTTTTGCTGTGTTTTAAACTAGTAATAAACATGCGCTTCACTGTCTTTGAGGACCAACTAGTAGAAGGTCTCCCTTTTAGATGCAGAACATGTTTTTCCCTTGGTCGCCTTGCTTCCCATTGCCTCTCATTGTCAAGAAGGTGATTAAGGAGCGGGTATCATGGTGAAAGGATTTTAATCCTCGATAATCTAGTGGTTTACGCAAAAGAGGACAATGATAACAATTTTGAAGTCATACGAAAAATCAAGAAGAAATGAAGGAAGAGAAAATGGAAAAAATGAAGGAAGAGAAGAAGGGTGGGGTCGCTCTTATACTCCACTAATCCGAATATTGATTCGCAGAAAGGTGTAGGTAAGGGAGTGACTTATCCATCGCCCCCTAGTCTCCTTATAATTTCAAAATCAGATAACCAATGCACCTCTTGAAATTTGTCTTCATGTCCACTCCTTCGGATGAGAATGTGGACCCTAATGGGGAGGGGGCTTGGAAGATGGTTAACACTAAGAAAGGAAAAGATGGAAATTTGCCTCTCAAGATCAGCCTTAGATCTCATAAAGGGAAATGCCATGGTAGTTAGAACTCCTTGGTGAGCGAGGCCAAGTTGCTTTGATCACTCTACCTTGTGGTTCTCTTCTTGGTGCTTTCTTATTTCCGTGTTTCGCTCTTGTATGACATGTTTATTTTAGGCCCATTGGGCCTTGTTCATCATTATTTATCCTTTGGGATTTAATGCTTATATTTCATTTGTATAGGGTTCTGATCCCTTCAAAATATAATTTTTACCTAATCTAATAAAAAACAAAACTAAACAATAACAAGAAAGGCCCAAATAGAGCTCGAGCTATGAACCAAGTTATTATTTCAGCATTTCATATGTGACTATTTTTTTATATATAATAGAGAGGGATCTATTCGGGCCCTCACCCTGAAACCTATATATATATATATATATATATATATATATATATATATATATATATATATATATATATATAACATGTGACATAAACACTTAGAAATCTACAAAATAGATACAAGACTATTCTTGCTCACAATTCCATATGAGAAAGAGAACTGCGAATGATGTAGATCTAGAGAGTAGTCTCTCCTTCCTCTCATGAAATTCCTTATAATCATCCATGGCCTGAAATACGTACAAAATTTGACTGATGTAGGAAGTAGACATCCCCTTTTCAATCAAACTTCTCGGGATAGAAGAGGGCCAATTAAAATGTTTAGAATCTCAGCCTTCCCTTTGGGTGTGGCTGACCAATCTTGCATCATTTTTCCATCCAACAATGGTGAATCCAAGTTTTCACTAGAGCACAATGTCATAGTCATAGTTCTCTATTTGATGACCTTACACACCTTTCTCTCTAATCTTCCTACTTTCTTCGACAACTCGAAACATATTTTGACATAGAATCTATGTCAGGGCTCGCACCTCCTACCCCCATAACCTTTGGGTGGAAGTTGTTCCGAGATAGATGACAAGCCATCCTCGAGAGTAAAATATCCTTCGAGTAAAATTTTCTAAATAAGGAATTGACATATTTGAAAGACAAGGGTAATACAAGGTAGCCTTGTAAGAATACCAAAATGAACAATGTTAAAAGAAAAAAAATCCTTCATTGACTCCATGGGATTAGGAAATGTTAAGACATGATTGACAAATTCTAATTCAACATCAACGACATAAAAGATCACACACAATAAGCTTCTTGGAATGTCATCCATAATGGGTAAACACAAATAACATATTTTAATGGGAAAATATAAATGTTAAGCAATATTGGATGAGAGAGAGAGAGAGAGAGAGAGAGAGAGAGAGAGAGAGAGAGAGAGAGAGAGAGAGAGAGAGCTCAAATTGGCATGCTTATAAAACTTGTGAATTATATTAGTTCTAACTTGTCCTTATATACAATTCACCATGTCTAGAAGATCAAAACATTTGTCACTAATGCATTTAATTAAAAATTGTTCGAATTGTGACGGCTGAAAAAATAGAAAACTATATATTTGAGAAATGAATATTGATATAATTAGACTTTAATGTGTTGATAGTTGATGATGGGGCATGGATGTAGGGAAATGCTATTTATTGGGAGAATAGCCATTTAATGTGAAGTAACTTGGAACTTTCTTATTGGCTCGCACTTCACAATAATTGATAGGACCTACCAAATAATTGACAACGAGAAAATAGTATAAGCATGGAGCTTTCTTATTGGTTTGCACTTCAAGATGAATAATTGAGGATATGTAGAGTTTGATGCTCACTATGAAATCCATACATACGTAGTGTTTTTAATTGGTTCACACTTCGGAGTGAAACATACATAACAAAAAGATCATTTAATAGAAAATGGTTTAAAGAACCGTACATACATGGAGCTTTCTTATTGGCTCACCTTTCACACTCTGACATGGTTCTTAGAAGGAAAAACAACATGCGAAGCTATTAAAGCTCACCACGTGGAATCAACCAGACTAAGAGGTGAAAAGACAGAAAAATCGATAGAAATCAATGAAAAACATATAAATTATTAAATGGCGGACTAGAATTAAATGTTGCAATGTTATACCACAATTTTAACATGAATTAGCAATATTTACATGACTTGTGAAAGGATTTCATTCTCAAGCACACAGTATTTGAGCTATATCCTATAATCGAGCTTTCAAAGTCTAAATTCAAGAGAGCATAAGGAAACAAAAGTATTAGTGTTTTTGAGATTGAGATATTTTCATGCATATAGTTGCTCAAGTATTATAAAATTTATTGTCAATAGAGGCTTACCTCGCACAATTTCTAATCAAAACAACTCTTTGGAGACATCATTTTGACAAACAAATCATCGACTTTGAGAATTATACAACCTTGAAAATAAATGTAACAGAGCTAATTTGAAAGATGAAGATGACGATGCGTACTAGGATGAAACAAAGTTCATGGCTGATCTAGTAGCCATTAGATAGAGTGAAGCACATATTTTAGCTAGAAAACCAGAGGTAAGGCATTGTATATAATTACTTTGGGGTATCTTAGGTGATAATGTAAGTTGTGATGAATAAATTCTAAAATCCAAAGAAGGAAAGGTAATCACTAATATAACTGAAAAGACCATTGTTGCTTATTACCAACTCCCTAGATCTAATATTTAGTTTGATCAATGAAAAATGGAACAATGGGGAAAGAGCAATAACCTTAAGATCGTGCTCAAAAATTGGGTAGAGGACTTGACTAGTTTCAAGTCCAAAGTCTCAATAGACAAGATGAATATAAGATCTTTTAGAAGTGGAGTGAGATTGGGAATGTCCCTAATGAATAGATCTGTTTGGAGCACCGATATTATGCATGTCAACCTAACATGGGTACCTCTAATATCCATGATGAAAAGATACCTAATATGGTCGGAGTTCTAACTTGTAACCTCTTCAACAATCTTGTGAGTGCCGGGAAGCCGGAGAAGCGAAACAATTTTCTATATGATGTCTTACTTGCTTGATGTTGTGTGTCGAGTCGAACAATTTTAGGCAGATCCGAGTTGGTAACCACAAGATAGTCATATAGTCCTCGGGGGCAGAACAATATGCACATGCATAACTATAGGAAGAACATGGAGGTGATTTGTAATAACTACTACCATGTGATCTTCAATGCCATACATGACACCCCTATGCCTAGGGTAAGTCAAAGAATCATCAATTCATTGAGAGAATGGGGATTTTTTTAAGGTGTTACCCAGATCAGTACAATGATAAGATTAGAGGGGATTCTCACTATCCCTTTTAGACAACCCAAATATGTTTGCATAATCTTTTTGAGCAAGAGATTGTATATCACTTTTCTATGGCATTAGTCACGTGGTAAAGGAACAAAAGAAGAAAAAGTCTATGTATCCTCCTCTACCTTTCTCAATAGGTTTATCGGTCTTGATTGGTAAAAGGCCGAGAGAATAACAACCCACATGACATCATTCCACTTAGACTATCAAACTCTAAGGACTTGTGACCCGGCTGTAAAGAGTGGAAAAATTATGCAAGCACACTCCTAGCATGGCCACTTACAACTACAAACATCAGCCCCATAAGGATGACTTTTTTTATAAGGATGAGGTCAATGATCAAGTGGTGGCCACATATATGAGAAATTTAAAAGTTACATATGCACCTATTGGGGAGCATGCTAGAGTTGGTGGATTGAAAGATAGGGCAGGAGAAGTACAAGTATAAAGGGAAGAAGAGGAAGAAAATTCAGATGACGAAGGTACTGATTCAAGACAACTTCAAAATCTTCTTGTTTGTGTGCCTCCTCCATCGAAAGGAAAAGCTGGTCCTTCTCATTCTGCTTCTTCTCCAAGCATACAAATGTCAAGCCCTGCAAGGTCTATTGGGACAACCACAAGTCCACACAATCCATAAGCAACAAGTCCTATTCATAGTATTCCTTTGGTGAGTACTTGTTGCAATTGTACCTCATATGTTTGTTCCTTTTCTTTCTACTTATTCAGTTCCTACTTATATAAGGATGGTTTCTTCTTCTTCTATTCAATTTTTTTCTTCCCCAGGACCTTTCACCGGCAGTATTCTCATTTCTACTAATTCTATTTCTGAAGATGAAGCAAGAGGAGATCATGGGATATTGGATCCTACTGGTTATCAAACTCTTCCTTTATCTTCCCCTATTTCTATTAGGTTATAAAATATTGGAACGCATAGGCTGGATACTTGGCCGCCAATTGAGGGAGCTGACCTCGATAGAGTTGCGGCCACACCCCTTGGGAGTGTTAAGCTTGCATTTGTTAAGGGAGTTTGAATTTGTCAATAGCTTGGATTCTTAGTAAGTCCTTATGAGTGTTTTCCCATTGTCATTTCGTGGAGCTTTCTTCATATTTTCCTCACGACTATTCCTTGGAACTTTGTTCTTATTCCGTAATTGGCACAAGTGACACGTCCCTCAATCCAACACCAACCACAGATCTGTCTTGTCGTGAATACGAGCTTTCTCCGTAGCCACTGATTTCGTTAACAAGTGTTTCATGCCGCGTTAATTGCTTCGCTTTGCCGTGAAGCTTTTTAATTTTTAAAACATGGATGCTCACGCGCTTCTTTTATCAATAAAAGAATGTGCAGTTGCAGTTGCAATTGCTTCTCACCACCCACGAAGCCTACTTCTTTTCTCTCTGTGACTATATATATATACTAATTGTATTCCCCTCCAATTCTATATATTACAATTCAATCTGGTTTTACACACGTTCGTCACTGTCGACAAGTATGAAGTTTGCTCTCTCTTATATTGTTTGAGTTTCTGTTTCCCGAGTCCTGCTATGTTTGTTAAATCTTACATGTGTTTTTACAGGTAATTGCTTACGCTATAAAATGGCATTTCCAAGTAACGAGGTTTCAGAGTCCACACAAACATTTGTGAGCGAGTCCCGCGCACAAGAAATACCTGAATTGCTGAAATACCATGAAGACAGATATGATGGTGTAGTTGTTGAGATCGAGAATGAGCAGCAGCAGTACAATGATGCTGCCCGTTTCACATCTTCACTCAAAGCATCGCTCTCTCAATGGACACGCCAAGTCAGTGCTCGCTAAGTCTATCAAATATACAAATCCCTCAATTTCCTTCCCTTCATAACGAGTACTGTACTGGGCTTTGCAGGGGAAGAAGGGAGTATGGATTAAAGTGCCCATCGAACAGGCCAAACTTCTTCCTGCGCTTATTCAGGTCTCATTACTGTTCATCACCATGTTCCTATAAATTTATAAATGCGGTCTCATGGTAATTGAGATGTTGGTATGATGAACACAGCTTGTCTGGTAAATATACTTCTTCAATAGCTTAAACAATTTGTATGTTGTGAGTTAATGCAGGAGGGATTTTGGTACCACCATGCGGAGGCATCGTATGTAATGTTAGCGTATTGGATCCCTAGTCAATCTCTACCAGCTTGTACAATTCCTGCTAATGCTTCCCATCAAGTGGGAATCGCGGCTTTCGTATTCAACGCCCAGGGAGAGGTAACACTTCTGTCGTTTCTTTTTCTTTATATAATCATTGTTACTGGAATAAAATGTCTGCTAAAAAAAATTCTCCCCATTTCCCTGGCAACTTGATGACAATGAAAATGTAGGTGCTAGTGGTTCAGGAAAAGTATGGACCTTACAAAGATTCAGGGTTGTGGAAGATGCCCACAGGGAGGATTGAGCAGGTATATATGGGAATAAATAATCATATGACACTCCATTTTACAAGACACCCACTGATAATTTGTGTATTGATAGGGGGAATGCATTAACAAAGGAGCTGTAAGAGAAGTTAAGGAAGAAACGGGGGTAAATGCCACTTCTCATCATTTTGATTTTTTTTTTTTTAATGTTTCGGGCATCAGTATTAAAAGATTCTTACTTTAATATTTCTCAACTTTGACAGATTGATACAGAATTTTTAGAGGTGGTAGGATTCAGGTACATTAATAAACATTCATTCCATATTTGATTAGAATTAGTTGCCTCAATTTGATTTATTAATTCGCTAACTTATTTGAAGGTGAATTACAGGGATGGTCACAACGCAGCTTTTGGGAAATCTGATCTACTTTTCGTGTGTATGTTAAAATCTCTTTCTTCTGAAATCCTGATTGAGGACACCGAAATTTCTGCAGCTAAGGTACTTAATATTTGAGTATATTAATAAGGTGATAATTAGAATATTGTGCAATGGAAGTGATGTGAAATTTTGTTTGTAATTCAGTGGATGGCGATGGAGGAATTTGTAGCTCAACCGAAGAACCAGCAAAGCAAACTGCTAAAAGATATGGTTGACGTGTGCGTTGCCAGGTTTGAGGGACGATATAAAGGATTCTCACCTATTCACATACCCACCAATTCTACCAAACCACGCTCTGTTTTTTACTGCAATGCTTTAGCCGATTCGAAAACAGAGTTAGAATGACTTTACGTCGTTTTAAATATGGTTTACACGCATATTCTAACCACTTAAAAATCTTTTAACTTATTTTGTTTAACTATCCGACACATAAACTATATTTATTAATCTTGTTTGTGCATGGGCAGTTCCCTAATTATAGTTTCTATTCTAATTTTATTCATTTGTGTCTCTGTCAAATATTATCTATAATATATCCTTTCGTGCTGGATTTGTTTGGTCTTCATCACCATTTTAGGTAACTCACATCATGGGTTTATTTCTTGGTTAATTTGTATTGTGTGGAGATGGACATTTACATACTATTCCAAAGTAGAATATATTGGAGAGAAGCTTGAGTTATTGGATATCCATAAGAAAATGTTATAATAAATGTTAATAAATATGATTTAATTTTAAACATATTTTAAATAATTATATTTATAGACATAGAGAGCAATTTTGAGTAAGAATTAGATGAAATGAGATATATCACATTGGTTTGTACCCATTGCAACATAAATGCTATTGAATGGTGGTAGACATCATGTTTGGATAGTAACGTAAATCAACACTAGAAGATAGGCCTCTAAAAATGCACCATTTGAAATTGTTTTGAAATTGGTTGACTATTATCATAATGGCTACAAATTTGGCCGTATAAAACAATATTTGACACTATTAATGCAAATGTGATCACATGGTTTTGGTCTTTGAAATTTCCACTCACTTTCTCTGGTTTTAAAGTGAATAATTGGGACTACCTTCCACATCCTAAAAACAAAGCTTCAATTCAACACATAAACATGAGGAATGTTAATCGAGCCAATATTTTTTGCTTCATTTTTATCAAGGCCTTCATGCCTTTGACAACATCATAATAAACACTTCACGAAAATGAAAAACAATATGGTGTATGCAAGATTCATAACCCTTTCTTGAGCTGCTTGCAATAAAACTAGAAAATGCAAAAATGAACTCTAGATCCTTAAATCCACTTATTGGCATATGATGTTCTTGTAAATATTAATTTTTCTTGTACAACTACAATACATCACTTTTGCATTGATATATTTATGTAAAGTTTATTTTTAAATATATTTATAAACTTCTTGAATTTGAATTAGAACCGTGTTGGTGTTCAAATCTACAACAAAATAGGAAGGAAAACTAATAAGAAAGGACATAAACTTTGGGGAACTCAAGATTTTGAGAGAAGGCCCAAAAGAGTTGGTGACCATTATATATATAATGGGTAAAAAATAGTTAACTACCCACCCGAATAATGGTTCTTATTAATGGTATTATCTTTTGTGCAGGCTTTTTAAAACAAATGTTTAATTGAAACATATGTATAAAACCATTTTACGATTATACTTTTTTCCGGTTACAATCACTTTCCAAGTTTATTTTTTCCCATTACACTCACTTTCCAAGCAAATTTTAATTATTATAGAACTTTCCCAACAAATTTTTGTTATTGTGAACATTATGAATATACTTGAATATTTAAAATAAAGAAAATTATCATAGTTATGCTAAGAGGTGTTCTACAATGGCAGGCAATGTTGTAATGGAGTGTGCTTTATCTAGTTTGACATTCATTTGAGCGTCATGCGACAACTCATTCATGAATTTGACTTCTATTTGAACATCACTTGAATAATTTTGTTTCTTTTTTCGTGGAGAAATCAATCAAAACAAGTAATATCTTAGTCATGTAGTAATGTTTGGGTCTTTTTTCTTGAATAGATATTTTTGAGACCGACACAATCACATAGCTAAATGATTCCGTTTGTCACGAATCAATGGGAAATAGATAGAGAATTTAACAATGTTTTTGACTTAAGAGTTTTGTAAAATATGAAACTTAAGAAGCTTGAAATTCATATCTATTGATATATTTCATATATATACATTTATTATATTATATTTATTTTTAATTGTTACTTTTTTGGTATACTTATATTACACTTGCATAGTTAGATAGGTGCATCGTGATTGATATCTCTTGGTGTATTTTAGATATATGTATTTAATATATCTATACTAGTTATGATAAGTCTAGAGTGAGAGAAGCTTATTATTAGATATCTACTTTTATAGAAAATTTTAATTATTGTAATTACAAATATGATTAAATTAGTAAAAAAGTTAGATATTGTAAATAAAAAACTACTACATTCTTACCAAAGGTTATATAATAAGATATTGTCCATCTATTAAATAATTAGATATAGTAAATATTAAAATTATTAATTTTTAAAAAATCGTTAGATATGGTAAATAAAAAATATTACTTGTGGGTCAAGGTTTATACATTTAGACATTACTAATAAGAATACTTTATAAAAATATAGTTATCTATATGGTAAATAAAATCTACTTTCAGGGAAAACAAATTATACAAAAGGAGTCACTTTCGCAACATAGTTTATTTATTATAGACATTATTAATATGATTAATTAACAAAAAATAGTTGGATATGGAAAATATAAATTACTACTTTTGAAGAAAAGTTTATACATTGAGAGTAATTAAATTTCAAAGGTCACCAACAGGATGAAGATAGGTGTGATTTTTTTTTTTCGTGATGGGCAGTGACAACTAACCCTAAGAAGGGTCATTGAGCATGGCAACCACATCAT
The DNA here is from genome assembly GCA_018340775.1 of Taxus wallichiana var. yunnanensis. NCBI lineage: Eukaryota > Viridiplantae > Streptophyta > Pinopsida > Cupressales > Taxaceae > Taxus > Taxus wallichiana. The sequence continues at coordinate 852,572,531 of CM031237.1, forward strand.
TTTAGAAAAGGGAATTGGTTCTTCACGGTAGGAACAACAATGTGTGTGGTCGGTATGGCGTCCCTATCCAAAACAACTCTATTCACGTTGTTACCCTTGGCCCCCTGCCTCTCGCCCTCTTCCAATGGCGTGGCCTTGTTTTCTATGCCCTATACCAATGGAATGTTTGGTGATGTTGTTTACGTAGAGGCTCTGTTTAAAAAAAAACCAATCAAAAGTAGATCCGATGGGAAAAATATAGTTTTTTGGAAGTTGCTAGATCCTTTACCAAAATCCTTCTAAGCCTATGGCTTTTGTTAAGACCTCTCCTTCTATGTGTTTTGGAGTAGATGTTCTCAAATATGAACCATATTTTTAGAAAAATATGACTTATTTGTTGATTTAACAATTTCTACCCGGTCTTCCAAAGACTGCATGAATGGATTTTGAATCATTGAGGCGTATTATGGAATGTAAACTGAAAATTTACCTACATCTAGAGGTTTTTCATTATTGTTTTAGATAAAACCTCTAATAAATATATGATTTTTGGAAAACTTTGGGATTTTTAGTCTCACTTTCTACTTATGAAACAATGGTTCCCTCTATTTAATCTTGTGGATCGATACTTTCCATGGCAAACATGTTTGGGTTTAATTGCCTTACTTACCCCTCCAATTTTGGGGTCAGTGGTGAGTCAATTGGCTAAGAATTATACCATTCACAACTACCGCTCGAGTAGGGAGTGAAGTAATGGATGTTGCTTCCCAGTCCACCGACCCACCACGCTTTGGACGATTGTTCCATTAGTGGCGAAGGATATTGAGGAGCACAATGTGTCAGTGAATATGAAAAGTGGACTCACTTGGTTAGATAATATGTTATATTGGATGGAATGCATTGCGTAGTCGTGGGTGAGTGCTGAGTCCTTGGGGTTGTCGTGGCACCAACTGTTGTTTAACATGAGCTGCGATGGACTTAAATTTACCCTGTTGAACATCATACTTGTGTTTAAATGTGTGGTGGTCATGTGTATGGTAGAGACATTTCCATTCTATACCAGAAGCTTCCATTATCCTGGCTTCACCGCCACTTACCCCACTGCTATATTCCATAAAGAGACAAACAACACTACAATCACAACATAGAGAGTTCTTAAATTCTTTTTTATTCTTCCCTCTTTACTATTTGCACAAATCACTTGCTGTATTACTCAATTTTATAAACCTTTATTTCTTCATACATAAGACGTCCCAGCTTCCTTCTTTCTTAGAAAAAATTCCAAGTTAGGATTGGAATTAATCTTCTTCTTGCTTATCCATGTCAAATGATTCCACCGTGAAAGTATCTCAAAGCTTGGCATATGAAATTAACATGATTAAATTTTAAAGGTGAAAAGAATGGAAAATCTACTGGGGATACGTGATTTAAATAAGATGAAACTTTTTTATACTTAGGGGCTCGCTATTTGAGCTATTACGTAGAGATTTTGGATTCCAAATTCAAGTAATTACTAAGAAAAAGAGAGTATTGCTATTTTCAAAGATTAAGAAGTTAAGAACTTTGCATATCTACAATTGCTCAAGTTTTTTGAATTTTATCATCATTGATAAAGTATAAATAAGGAGAAAGATATTATCATAACAATGTACCGATTATTTAAATATCTTATATGAACATTTATATCACATATCTACAATGGAAGATGAAACTTTTTTCATACTCAAGCACTGATATTTAAGCTATTACATAGATTTTGAATTCCAAATTCAAGAAATTACCAAGAAAAAGAGAGTATTGCTAAATTTTCGAGAGATTAAGAGGTTAAGAACTCTGTACATCTACAATTACTCAAGTGTTTTTAAGTTTATCATCATGTGATCAAGTATAAATAATGAAAATATATTATCAGAAGAATGTACTAATTATATAAATATATTATATGAACATCTATATGTAGTACCCACTCCTCTTCGACACCTATTTTTCTATGATCATGTTTATTAGTTGCTTAGTGACATGGACATTATTATGATATTTTGGATAGCATGTGTTGGTATCCAAATTGATTCTCCCTTGGAAACCGAGAAATGTCACAAATTTAGCAAGATACTTAGAGATAAAAAAATCATGGTATAAGTCCTTTTGTAGCCGCGGAGGGGATTCAACTGACTCTTTCTCACTCAAGAGTTGGAGAAATGAATATGACTTTCATTAAGGAATTGATCTATCCTCACTACTTTAGGTCATGCCTTTCAACCAGGGTGAGAGGACCCATTTTGTAACCTCTTTCGGTGAAGGACATGAAGAGATCCTTCTTTTCACAATTTTTAGGGGAACCTTGAGAAAATATGATCAATACACCACAATTTAACTCTCACGAGTTGTCACTTCTAAAGAATGGAGATATTTTCTGAACACGGTTTTGGTTACTAAAGACACCTAAAACCTGCTTTCTTCTATATATTTTGGTAGTAGAATTTGTTCATTTGTGGATATACAACAAAAACAGGGGTACTTTAGGTAGGATTCATGGTTATTTGAAATTTTTGGTGGGGAATTAAGCAAGATGAAGTTGATTTCAATAGATCTTTGAGAACCTTTACAACAATTGGAAAACTAATAGACAAAATTCTTTAGAATAGCCAAAATATTCCTTCAACTGAAGGTGTGCATCAATGTAGGCCCACATATCTCGCACGCTTTCACACAATCTTTAAGACTTCAACATGAAGGCTCGAGCTAAAGACTCAATTAAACATTAAAAACCCCGCTTTATCATGCCTAAGATACACTCATATGCTTATAAACAATATTTATCAACATAGTGGAAGTAAAATGATTTAAATTGTTTATTTCATTACCATATGAAAGCTCTTCTCATAATGAAATTGCAAATGCCAAAATACTAACACATGGACAAGATCTTGTGTGATTTAGAGAGATTTTAATATAAGATTGCAACAGGAACAAGAAAAACTATTTGAAAGACATTATGAAATAAAAGAAGACACAATTTTACCCAAGATCAACACAGATTAATTCAAGATTTATTAGATTCATCAGTAGGGGATAGTTTCTTGAATAATCTCAGATCTTGTCAATGGATGTACACTTGCAACCATCTTGACATGATTGAAATATAAAACACAAGAAATTAATAGGTTTCTCAGGAAGATGGGATTTCTCAAATTTTCTCATAAAAATTAAACCCCGACCATTTGCAAGAGTATTCTCATTGCATTTATACATTTCACTTACTCACTCATCCAAAATTTTTCCCCCAAAAAGAAGAATATTCGAGGAATCCTTTGCTTGTTACAAATATGTCTCAGAAAGTGATGTTTAACAATTTTACACCTAAAGTTTCTAGGTGGACAAATCATGAATTGATCACATTTCTCAGAACCTCAACTATGACTGGGATGCCATATCATAATTTTTGACAGTATTCTTAATCATTCTTTCATTATGTCGTGTGATAAATCCCCTTTTTAATCATTTTCAGGTGGCTCCATATGGCTGGATTTGACAAGAAATCCTTTTCACCCTTGAGAATACACCTTGAGAAATGAGTTCCCTCGTATAGATACCTACATTCATGCCTCTAAGAAATGAGTGTCCTCACATGGATTATACCACATTATTGTGTTGTGAGTTTGAGTTGGCCAGGTGCAAAGAGGAGCCAACGAAAACCTCCACGTGTTTCCTTGGTGCAAATGCAAAGGTGAAGTCCAGAGGCAGGTTCCCAAATGAGTGTGGGCCTTCCACATGTTTAGGACTCTAGAGAATTGTATATGTTTCTAAAAAGTCAGAATATAGGAAGGCCCAATGGAAGCTTCCATGTGTTTGTTTGGTGTAACTTCAAAGATGAAGTTTAGAGGTGGGACCTCAAATGAGTGCAGGCTCTCCACGTGCCATGGGCCCAAGAAAGTTACCTTGGCCTTTGAAAAAGTATTAGTACAAAGAGGATCCAGTGGAAGCCTCAACGTGTCTCTTTAGCGCACTTATGATATGGTGCCCAAAAGAAGAGACCCTAAACAAGCGTGAGCTCACCACGTGTCTCATCCCGATAAAGTTGTTGAAAGAGTTTAAGGACCAGCAAAGGTGCCACATGCCTAGGGTCTAAGAAAGTCTCCTCGGCCATTGAAAAGTCTCAAGTATGGGCGGGTTGGTGGAATATTCCATGTGTGTCTCATCGATGCTTTTGGTATAAATCTCAAAAGAAGGATTCTCAAATAAGTGCGGGCCTTTGACGTGTCTAGGGTATGATAAAGTTACACCGAACACTTGAAAAATTCTAAGTATGAGAAGATCCAGTGGAAACCTCCACGTGTCTCTTTGGTGCTCTTTCAAAAGTAAAGTTTAGGGGCAGGTCCCCAAATAGGCGCGGGCCCTCCATGTGTCCCAAGCCTTAGAAAGTTACTTGATAAGTCAAAGTATAGAGAGGAGCTAGTGGAAGCCTCCACGTGTCTCCTTGGAACAAATGTAAAGGTAGGACCCAGATGCGGATCCTCAAATGAGCACATGCCCTCCACATGTCCATGGTCTGACAAAGCTGCATCGACCACTTAAAGAAAAGGCTAAGTATGGGTAGGGCCAGCAGAATTCTCCACGTGTCTCCTTGGCGCAACTCCAAAGGTCAAACCGAGAGGTGAATCCTCAAATGAGCGCAAGCCCTCCACGTGGAAAATATTTGAGTTGAAGTGGGCCAAAAAACTTCAAAATGCTCTGGTACCTGCCTCTCTGCTTCCAACTTTTGATGTGGGCCCCATCGAGTTGCAACTCACTTTTATACTTTTACATCATTTGAAAATAGAGCTTAAAAACTCCAAAGTGCTCTGCCGACCCGCTTCCCCACTTTGAATTTTCAAATGCTGACTCAAACATGTGACATCACTCTGTCCCCTACGGGGTTGTGGATCAATTTATAACTTTTCTCCTTTTTCACAAAAAGGCAAAAATCTTCAAAATGTTCCAACGATCCACCACTCTGACTTTGTCTTAAAAAATGGCCATGTGTCCATCTTTGGGGTCAAAGTAAAATTTTTTCCCTGCCACTTCATCTTTGTTGAATAACAAATTAGATACTATCAAGGCCGAGGGGCTAATTTGGTATTTTTTACAAATGTGACAAAAGTGACAAGTTTCACCAAAAACCTGTCGGGCCACATCCAATAAGAAAGAACCATGTTTCCATAGATGTTGGGATAAAAATTGACAGGGAAAACATGACTGTGGAAAAATAGAAGGAAGGGGAAAATTCGAATTCACGCCCAAATTACAAATTCTTTCTCATGGAAAGAGAAACGAAAAACAATATTTGGACTCAATGTGATCCTCAACCAAAGGAAAGGACTGACCATGGCAACCAAATGAAGGAAAAATCTTTCACGCATCAATACAGGGAGATAAAGAAAACTTCAAACCATGTTGATTGAGATGTTTTGAACAAATAGGGTCAAATTAAATTGAGCACCAACACGGGCTCCGACTCGGGGATGGGCACTCTCTGTGAGTGCTACAAGAACAACATACTAGACAATGTGCCAAAAATGCAGGCAACGAAGTCAAAAACAAGCTTGCAGAGTATAAAGATAATAACCAAACCTCCCAAGATCGAACTGAGAAACCAACAAGAACTGGTCACTAGGGACTAGGACAAACCAAAATAGAATAACACGAAAGCAGAATGAAACCAAAATACTATACACTATACAATGATGTGCACCCTGATTTAGAGAAAAAAATCAGGGAAAATTTTCAAGTGCCTTCAATTTTGGATATGACCATGCTAAGAAGTTATGATACATCTTTAACAACTGGTCATATGATTGTTTCTCTTTTCCATCCAAGTTGATATTTGACCACATTTTTTTATGCTTATCCTTTGTGCCTAGGTCAATTTTTTCAACATCTCTCAAGGCTGCATCAAACATCAAAGTCCCAAGAAAATCAACCTCGCTTTCAGGATATCTCGCATTGATCAATTTAATACTCCTTGAAAACAACATAGCTCATAGAATTATCAACATCAATGTCTCGTATGCAATACTTCATAAGAAGCATTTTGGGGTCCATAATGAGATATAAAATTTTATTTTCACCATATAACTTCACAAGGCTGCCTTCAATTGGTATGGTTGCATAAGACATGTCCATTTGCACACTTCCACCCACACTAGCTTCCCACTTTCTGGATAATAAGATCCCCCATTTAACAGGACAATCCATAATGACCACATTCAAGGTTAAGTACTTGTCTGGATATGTTGTCAAGTGCACTACTAAACCCTTGACACATCCAACTACTGACACCTCTCTTGAATCCATGGTAGTACATTTCCCATAAGCTGTTGTTACTTTGATATTTAACTCATTCATGACCTCAAGAGGCATTACATTACATGAGGCTCCTGAATCAAACATGTAGTTATGTAACAGACCTATCCTTAATAATCAAAGTAGTAAAAATGGATCCACATTCAGCTAAGACTCAACCAAAGAAGTTCCCAAATAAACCTCAGGTGGTTCTCCCAATTCCTCCAATGCTTGTGGTTTTTCTAATTCTATAATGGTAGGAGGAACCTCTACATTGTTTACATTTTTACCTTGGGTGACCTTTTCTTCCTTAAGCCCCAAATACTCAAACACCCTCTTCTTATGCTCAGGGATTCTAAGCAATTCAACAATAGGAATAGTAATCTTGATCTGACTCAAGATTTGGGCTATGTCACAAGGAACATATTTGGGTAAGGTAGTATTAAGAGGAAGGTTTACAAATTCATTTGATGGCATAGGATTTTTCACATTCTGAGCATGGGGAGGAACACAAGTTTTATTTGGAGTGACAAAGCCTTTTCAAGATGCATCTTTTTTAGGGGTTTCCTTAGGGATACTGGTAAGAACTAGAATTTTTTGTTTGGCATGCAACCCTACCCCTTTGGCAACCTTACTCTTGGTATTATATTCTTGTTTCTTGGGAAACTACTGCATTAATTAACAGTTATCTGTCCCTTTCAAGGAATTCCTCCATCATAATTTTTAATCATCAATGCCCTCAAGTATTCAAAATCATTCTTGGGAAAATCAAAATCTTGTACTATATAAATTTCAAAATTATTAGTGGGAGGAAGCGGTAATACCCAGTGGATGCAATTGAGGATCTTTCAACAGTTTTGGCACTTATCAACTCAATTAAGGTCACTCCCTACTGTGAACTTGTAGAGCACTCCATCATGCATGCATCATCATCTGTCTCATCATCATCAACTTCTTCCTCAACTCCCTTTTCAACATCACATGGAGAATGTGGCAAGAAACAACTATCACACCACTCAATTTCATGAGCTTCTTCAACAACAACAACTCTAGCAGTTAAAGGATCAGGAACCATTCTATTTTCCCGGGGTTGGGGCTGTCTATTTCCTAATCCCATGGGTCCCTTTCCTCTATCATCTGATCTATGATCACCTCTTGGGATGATTTCCAAATCTCTCTTGACCTTGTGGCTTGTGCTGACCTTGGGAACTTTGTCCTATCCCTTTTTCTGCTCTGGCCAATTTATAGGATATCTCTTTAACTGCTCTAGCCAAATTTTTTAGAACCTCCTCTAGATCCACAAATTTTCTTGATTGAGGTTTTTCAGGATCGATCAACTTAACACCTTCCCTCTTAGGAGGCTTTCCAACTGCTTTTATGTTATTCTCTATTTGTAAGGCCATGGTGAAAGCCTACCTCAATGTTCCTGGGTTCTTATCTCTCAAGTGATAAGAAACATTCTTATCAAAAGCATCAAAATATTTTATTAAACAAGCAACATCACTTGGCCTCGTGGATTACAAGTAGCCTATTAAAGGTCTTATTAGACCGAGTATTGAATTCATGAACAAATTCATTAGGATTCTTCTTGATATTTTCAAATTCAAACAAAAGAAACTTGGGATCTGTCTTATCCCCATATTGCAATCTAAAAGCATTTTTCATTTCTATCCATGAATCTATTTAGTTATCTAGCAAAGACTTATACAAGTCATGTGCATCCTCCTCAAGAGTATGAATAAACAATTTTATATACACATCCTCAAATTCAATCTCAAAGTCTTCCATCATATTCACAAAAAATTTTAAATGTTGATCGCTAGTGATAGCATTATTCCCTTGAAATTTAGGCAATCTATTTCTAACATCTTATGGCACTATATTTGGATATTCAGCCATACCTCTAAAATTTATAGGACCAAAATTATTCACAACAAAAGGAGGTCTGGGTGGAGGCTAGGCCATACTTTTTTAAGGAGGTTATCTTACAGGAGATACAAAATGATGAGGGACAAGGGGTATTTGGAGCATAGGAGTATAATTTTCAAAATGAATGTCCTCTAAAGACTCTGTTTCATGGAAAACCCTATCAAATTTGGAAAATATAGGGATAAACTGAGAAGCACACTTATCAGACAGAAATGAAGGCCCTTGTCCAGTTGGAGAATTTATATCTATATGAAGATTACCTGATTTAGAATCACTTGAAGAAGAAGGGTAATCCTCAACCAAAGGTTGATCACTTTTAATAATGGATAACTCTTTTTTGATTCCCGATCTCCAATTATTTTCCGAGACTCATTTTCCTTCTAAATTTGTCTTTCCCGATTCGGAAACAACTTTCTCTAGGTAGGGTCTTTAGTGAAGAAATATCTTCTTCCTTCCAGCTTTGTAAAGATTAGCGACATATTTCACTTAATACAGTTAAGGCACCTTTGTATTTATCAAAATTTTAATCAACATAGAGTTGCCACTAAGGATTTTCACCTTAGTTGTGAAAATGCACTATAAATGACTTATCAAATATATATCAACACTTAATTCCTACAAAGCTTAGCAGATCGACCTTCCTTTACCAATGATTTATCATTGATAATATAAATTTAGTGCAATAACCACTAGAAACTAGAAATATTGCACATAGAACTTGTAATTTCACACAATTCTTACAAATCTCAACACAGGATGACGTTTAAACAACATATTTACACTTAGATCATGTAAGAAACATTACCAAGGCCAAATATAAGAATGCCTTTGAAGATCCCCAGTAACGGTGCCAATATGGTGTTGTTTCCACACAAATAAGTCCCAGTGTTCAAATAATCCCCGGTAACGGCGCCAATCTTGGTGTTGTTGCTGCACAAATAGGTCTCGGTGTTCAAACAATCCCTAGTAACGATGCCAATCTTGGTGTTGTTGCCACACAAATAGGTCCCACTGTTTAAATAATCCTCGACAATGACGCTAATCTTAGTGTTGTTACCACACAAATAGGTCCCAGTGTTCAAATAATCCCCGACAACGGCACCAATCTGGTGTTGTTACCACACAAATAGGTCTCGAAGTTCAAATAATCCCCAATAATGACATCAATTTGGTGTTGGTATCCAAATTGATTCTCCTTGAAGTTGAGTAATGTCACATTTAACAAGATACTTAGAGACAGAAAAATTATGGTATAGTCATTTTGTAGCCGGGGAGGGGATTCAGCTAATCTTTGTCACTCAGGCGTTGGAGAAATGGATAACACCTTCATTAAGGATTTGATCTATCCTCACTACTTTAGGTCATGGCTTTCAACCAGGGTGAGAGGAACCATTTTGTAACCTTTGTCGGTGAAGGACATGAAGAGATCCTTCTTTGCACAATTTTCAAGGGAACCTTGAGAAAATATGATCAATACACCACAATTTAAATCTCACAAGTTGTCACTTCTAAAGAATGGAGATATTTTCTGAACAAGGTTCAGGTTACTAAAGACACTTAAAACCTGCTTGCTTCTATATATTTTAGTAGTAGAATTTGTTCATTTATTGATACATAGCACAAACAGGGGGTACTTGGTAGGATTCATGTTTATTTGAAATTTTTGTGGGGAATTAAGCAAGATGAAGTTGATTTCACCAAATATTTGAGAACCTTTACAATAGTTAGAAAACTAATAGATAGAATGCTTTAGAATAGCCAAAGTATTCCTTCAACCAAAAGGTGTGCATCAATGGAGGTCCGAGATCTACACGGTTTCACACAATCTTTTTAGAATTCAACATGAAGGATCGAGATAAAGACTCAATTAAAAATTAACAACCCCTGGTTCATCACGCCTAAGATACACTCATAGGATTACAAACAATATTTATCAACATAGTAGAAGTAAAATGATTTTAAATTATTTATTTCATTACCAAATGAAAGCTCTTCTCATAAAATAGGCGGGAAAAACAAGGTAGATAGTGGATGAAATAGGCAGGAAAAACAGCAGAGAGGAGGTGCGGATCTTCGAAGGAGAGATCCCTGACACATTACGCACAGGAAATTGCAACGATGGCGGAACTAACCAGTCCGAAATGGCTCTACTCGCGGCTTCGCATGGCGACCTCTCTGCACGCGTGGGACAGGCTGCTACGGCGTGGAAGACGCGGGAAATTCCATTCAAAACTGTTCACGAGTCAAACAAGGTAGATAGTGAATCTTCCGAATGGGAGACTGGGTCAGAAACAGATTTAATTACGGCAGATTTGGAGACTGCCACGCGGGAAGTGAACCGACATAGTAAATCTATGAAAGCTCATAAACAAAGACCTTTAAATGCGGATTTGAACCGTTGCAGAAGGAAGATGGACAGTAAAAGTGAGGCGAGGGTTTCAAATTCTGTTTTAAATGGTAATTTAGAGGAGGTTCTCGACGTGGATGACGAAAACATGGCGGGCTGGAGCACTGTTTGTAGAAAATCTTTCCGCGGTTTTCGTGGAGGGGGTGCGCGCCGGGGCACTTAGGCTGGTTGTAATTGTTCCCATCGGCGCTGTTCTTTTGCTGTTCTCTTGCTGGGCTTTGCGGGTTTTAGTGCTGTCTTTAGTAGGTTCTATTCCTGCTTGCGCCCTTGTTGTTTTTGACCTTTTGATCTTTTGCTCGCTTGGGCACATCTGGCTTCTGAGTCATCTTTGTACAAGGGTATAGTCCCTTTCAAAAAACTATTTGCCAATAATAAAAAAAAAAAAGCTCTTCTCATAATGAAATTGCAAATGCCAAAATACTAACACATGGACGAGATCTTGTGTGATTCAGAGAGATTTTAATATAAGATTGCAATAGGAACAAGAAAAATATTTGAAATACATTCTGAAATAAAAGTAGACACAATTTCACCCAAGATCAACACAGTTAATTCAAGATTTATCGATTCATCAAAGAAGGGAAAGTTTCTTAAATAATCTCAGAGCTTTTCAATGGCTGTACACTTGTAACCATCTTGACATGATTGAAATATAAAACATAAGAAATTAACAGTTTTCTCAGATGGTCTCTAAGGACAATGGGCTTTCTCAAAATTTCTCATAAAAATTAAACCACGACCATTTACAAGAGTATTCTCATTACATTTATACATTTCAATTACTCACTCATCCAAAATTTTCCCCACAAAAAGAAGAATAATTGAGTAATCCTTTGCTTGTTAAAAATATGTTTCAGAAAGTGATGTTTAACAAATTTACACCCAAAGCTAGCAGGTGGACAAATCATGAACTGATCACGTTGCTCAGACCCTCGACTATGACTAGGATGCCATATCATAATTTTTGACAGTATTATTAATCATTCTTTCATTCTGTCGTGTGAGAAATCCCCTTTTTAATCATTTTTAGGTGGTCATATGGTGGATGTGACAAGCAATCCTTTTCACCCTCGAGAATACACCTTGAAAAAAAAGTTCCCTCACATGGATACCTACATTCATGCCTCTAAGAAATGAGTGTCCTCACATGGATTATACCACATTCTTGTGCTATGAGTCTGAGTTGGCCAGGTGCAAAGAGGAGCCAGCGGAAACCTCCACGTGTGTCCTTGGCGCAACTGCAAAGGTGAAGTATAGAGGTAGGTTCCCAAATGAGCGTGGGCCTTCCACATGTTCAGGATTCTAGAGAATTGCATCGGTTGCTAAAAATTCAGAATATGGGAAGGCCCAGCGAAGCTTCCACGTGTTTGTTTGGCGCAACTTGAAAGATGAAGTTTATAGGCGGGACCTCAAATGAGCGCAGGCTCTCCACATGCCCTGGGCCTAAGAAAGTTACCTTGGCCTTTGAAAATTATCAATACAAAGAGGAGCCAATGGAAGCCTCAACATGTCTCTTTAGCGAACTTCGATATGACACCTAAAAGCGGAGACCCTAAATAAGCGTGGGATCACCACGTGTCTCAAAGAGAAAACTTGTTGAAAGAGTTTAAGGACCAATAGAATTGCCACGTGCCTAGGGTTTGAGAAAGTCTCCTCGGCCATTGAAAAGTCTAAGTATGGGCAAGGCTAGTAGAATCTTCCACGTGTATCATCGATTCTTTTTGGTATGAAGCTCAAAAGAAGGACTCTCAAACAAGTGCGGGCCTTTGACGTGTCTAGGGTATGAAAAAGTTACACCAGAAACTTGAAAAATTCTAAGTATGGGAAGATCCAACGGAAACCTCCACATGTCCCTTCGGCGGTAGTTCAAAAGTAAATTTTAGGGCGGCCCCAAACAGCGTGGGCCCTCCACGTGTCCCAGGCCTTAGAAAGTTGCTTGAGAAGTCTAAGTATAGAGAGGAGCCAGTGGAAGCCTCCACGTGTCTCCTTGGCGCAACTGTAAAGGTTAGATGTAGAGATGGATCCTCAAATGAGTGGAGGCCCTCCACGTGTCTATGGTCTGACAAATCTGCATCGGCCGCTTAAAGAAAAGGCTAAGTATGGGTAGGTCCAACAGAATTATCCACGTGTTTCCTTGGTGCAACTCCAAAGGTCAAACCGAGAGGTGAATCCTCAAATGAGTGCAGACCTTCCACATGGAAAATATTTGAGTTGAAGCGGGCCAAAAACTTCAAAATGCTTCGGTGACCCGCCTCTCCACTTCTAAATTTTTATGTGGGCCCCATCGGAGTCGCAACTCACTTTTATACCTTTACATCATTTAAAACCAGAGCTTAAAAACTCCAAAGTGCTCTGCTGACCCGCTTTGAATTTTAAAATGCTGACTCAAACATGTGACATCACTCTGTTCCTTGCATGGTTATTGATCAATTTATAACTTTTCTCCTTTTTTCACAAAAAGGAAAAAATCTTCAAAATGTTCCAACGATCCGCCTCTTTGCCTTTGTCTTGAAAAATGGCCATGTGTCCATCTTCGAGGTTAAAGTAAGAATTTTTCCTTGCCACTTCATGTTTGTTGAATAACCAATTAGATACTATCGGGGCCGTGGGGCCAATTTGGTTTTTTTTACAAATGTGACAAGTTTCACCAAAAAGACCCGCCGAGCCGCATCCAATCAGAAAGGACCATGTTTCCATGGATGTTGGGATAAAAATTGATAGGGAAAACATGATTGTGGAAAAATAGAAGGAAGGGGAAACCTTGAATTCATGCCCAAATTACAAATTCTTTCTCATGGACAGAAACAAAAAACAATATTTGACTCAATGTGATCCTCGACCAAAGGAAAGGACTGACCATGGCAACCAAATGAAGGAAAAATATTTCACGCATCAATACAAGGAGATAGAGAAAAATTCAAACCATACGGACTGAGACGTTTTGAACAAACATGGTGAAATTAAATTGAGCACCAACAACATGTTGTTAGACAATATGAACATTATGATTATTAGTGTGTTTGTGACTTTTATTATGGATTGTATGGATTCCTAGTGGACATTGATAGATATTTCTATACATGATGATGATTTAGTGTTGTTTTTATATGCTGACATCTTGGACTCTTGATAGTGATGATTATGTTAGATGATTGAAATAACCATATGAGCACATTGATGTTATGGGTTATTAATAATGTGATGATGATAGGTGATCAATAGTATGTTTTCGAATACATCTAAGTAGGTTTAAATTGTAGTAAGTATGTGAATTGCATGGTTATTGTAAAATATGAATTGTGATAGATGGTTATACTTAGGTGTAGGGTGATAGTAAATGTTAATGGATATGGTAAAATTGTGATAATTAGTAATTATGAATAATTGATTTAGAATAGAATTTCTTAACTATGAAAATGATGTAGTTACGTTATATGATGATGTTATTTGATAAATGATATATGTATTTTGATTTATTGATGTATTGATATGGCCTTGAGGCCGAAGGTGGTATTTTCTTGGTTGTATGTAAGAAATGAAATCAAAATAAAAAAGAAGGGACTAGGAGACTAACTATGGAAGAATACCGATGTTTATAACTTAGTCACCTTGGAAGCCGTGTGTGTTGTTGTTTTACTTGTCATGTTTGTTAGGAGGTCTCCAAGGGGGAGCAACCTCATAAGTGACCATGGGTGTGAATGTTATATTTTACATTTTTCTAGTGTCTTAGTTATGTATGTGATTTTATTGAATTGTAATGTCTTCTCATTTTATTGTAATTAGTTAGTGTGTTCTTGATTTAGTTAATTAACTATGTGGATAATGCTAATTAAGAGATGTGACAAAGGGGGAAATGAATGTGGTAGATAGTCCTTGTTATCTTCATGATTTTATATGTATTTTATTTGCGTACCCATCCCCATCTCTCAAATCTTAGATTAGGGCTTTGAACCCATTTTTGAAGGCTTTTGGTACAAGTTATACTTGTCCCATACTCCTTAAACTCTCCCACCAACCTAACCTATGATATGAGGGGTCAAATTTAGCCCCTATTATGTGTTTTGAAGGAAAAAATAGGCAATTAATTGCACCTTTTCCTAACTCTCTTAATTGTGTCCTTGAAGTGTGGAATGGTGGATTGTGTGCAAGAATGAAAGTGTCATACCTTCACCTTACTCATTTATGGAGTCTTGGTTTATGTGTTTAACTTGTGAGGTGGATTGGGGAGAAATGATGTGGCATCCTACATGGAGCCACCTCACCATCCTCTCCACCATTTTCTATTTATTGGAATTTCTTGGTTGTTTTGGGGTTACTTACTTGGAAACTTGGGATCTTTCATTGGATTGGCTTGGATTTGGAAAGAGTTTGGAGTTTGTTTGTTTAAGGATTGAAGGATATCACAATGGAAAGGTAGGGTATTATACCTTGTATTTTGGTTTTCTTGTTTGTGTATTGTGTTGTGATTTGTATGAATGCATGTGATTTTGTAAGGGATTGGGTAGATTTGGCCATAAGGATGGTGTAGGGAGAGGGAAATGGAGCCATTTTTGTGGAGGTAAAAGGGAGTGTGTGAGGATTTTGTGGAGGGAGTGTGGGAAGGGTAATCCACCTATGTGGAGTTAAAAGGAAACTATATCATTTTATATTCTTTAAAATTGTAGTGCCCACTCCTCTTCGACACTTTTTCTTTTGGATGTTGTTACTATTGAGTATTATATTTTTATTAGTAGATGATGGACTATGCGGATATTCAGGTTATTGACATTATGTGATTTGCATTGTTATTATGATACACTAGATGGCGATAGTAGACAATTTGATATATGTTGATTTGCATTATTTGGGATCTTATCTTCACGTTATACTGCGGATGTTTTGAGTAGAATGATAGTGTTATGGATGTTAGGATTAGATTTTTTATATGTTGGTGGATGCTAGAATTACTTATTTTTGAATGATGATTATTGATTCTATATGTATTTTGTCTCAATATTGTTAATAAGATCGAAAGGCCGAGAGGTATCTTGTTGTGTTGTAGGATGCGTTATCACATACATTGAAAGGGGATAGGGGACCAACCAAGGAAGGATGTTGGGTGTTGAGCAACGTGGCCAAAATTTGACAACTTAGGTAACATTATATTATGGTGTGTTTGCATGTCTAGTTAGGAGGTTTCCCATGGGGGTGAACTCACATGTGTGGCTATGGGTTCAAATGTTTTAGCTTCTTTTAATTGGTCAAAGCATATAATTGTGTCCCACTTTTTTGTAGTTTTTGTACTTTCAACAAACTATGTCTAACAACCAAAACATGACCAAACACATATAAAATGACCAAACATGCATTTTTAAGAGGCTATAAATACCAAGGTGCAGGGCATCCAGAATTTACCTGATTTTTTAAATTTTTATAGTATTTTTAATTATTTATTTACTAGTCAGATTTTAAAATATTTATGGCACACACTTGTATGCTTTGACCCAATTGGTGTGTGTTTTATTTGTGTTACATGTATTTTATTTTTGTTGATTGTTGTCACTTTATTAACAAGTAATAATGTGTTTTAATTAAGCTAATACTTCTTATTTGGTTAACTAGATTAAAGACGTGATAAATAGTTAATGATGAGGCTAGGTGGTCGTTGTTGTAAATGAAATTTATGTTGATTTGTGTGTGTTTTACCCCACCCCAACTTCAAAATTCGGATTTTGACTTGGGAGGCCTTTTTGGAGGCTTGTGGGACAAGCTATGCTTGTCCCATGCCTCTTAATTTACCCAACAACCCCACCTATGGGTTGGGGAGTTTATTTTTGAATTGTTTATCCATTTTTGAGTGTAAAAGAGAGAAAATAATTGCACTTTCTTTCTATCTCATTAAATTGTGTCCTTTGAAAGCATGGTGTGCAAGTTTGTGAGCCATGTGGGTTTGTCATAGTTCTTACAAGTTCATTGATTGTCTTGGGCTTGGTGTGTTGACTTAAGTGTGGGAATGGAGGAATGATGAAGTGGCATCCTATATGGAGCCACCTCATCATCCTCACATTTCATTTCTATTTATGGATGGATTTTAATGGAATGAGGGTTACTTGTTCTTTTTCTTCTTGTGCACTTTTGGATTTGGAGCTTGTTAGAGTGCTTTTGGGAAATTGCTTGGCTTGGAATTGAAAGAGGCTTGTGAAGTTTTCTTGGAGCTTGATGGAGAGGTAGGCTCTCCACCCTTTTTTTGTTATTATGCTTGTTGATATGAAATGTTGTGCTTGTTAAAATTGTTTAAGCTTTGTGAATGTGCTTGTGTGTGGTTGGGTAGTAGGCCTTAAGTTGGGTGTGGGAGAAGGGCTTATGGGACCATTGGGGAGGAAAAGGGAGTTTTGTGAGGCATGCATTTGGTGGGAGTGTGATTGGGAGTTTCACCTATGGGGAGTGAAAAGGAAATCATGGTTATTTTGTTGCATACTTGCAAGGGAGAGATAAAGATTTTTATTGATTGTTTTGTGCACTTGGAGGCTTAGGGTGAAACTCCCACTTCACTTGGGAGGCATAAAGAGGTGGTTTACCATAGCCCTTGATTCATTTGGTTTGATTTCAAACCTTTGTGTTGTTGAGAAGTTTTAAACTTGATTTATATGTCATTTTTGTTGTGTTGAATGTCTTGAATGAATGTTTTTATGAATCCATTTTATTGAAATTTGTCAATTGTTGCTCAAGACCCCTCATGGTTATTTGGTTGGGGCTTGGGGGCCATTAAGGGGATGGATTCTCCTCTTAATGGATTAAAGGTTTGGGCGGAGAGTGTTTCCTACTCCCCCTTTATTTGTATTGTGATACTTTTTTGTGAAAGTTTGAGGAATGTAAGATTTGGAGCTACCATTGGGAGAAGACATGAAAATTGGAGACTTATATATTTTCCTTGTCGATAGCCCTTGTTGTAAATTTTTCATTTTATTATTCCCACTTTGTGTGGATGATTGTAAAATTGTAAGATTGAAAGAAATCCATTTTATTCCTTGGAAATCCCTATATATTGTAGACTATTCTAAGAATGCTTAAATGAGAAAATTACATTTGAAATGAGTTAGTTTGTGAAAGGAAACTATCAAAATTTCACATTGTTATTGGTGAATTAGAAAGTTTGGAATGAGATGAAATGAAAATAATCTTGATTTCAATTTGAGTGTTTTCTTTACTTGCAAAATGTGTCATGTTCATCTTTAAATTATTAGAAAATCTTGTTGGAATGGATGTTGTTTGTATCTTTTGAAAGAATGAAATAGTTAGATTTTGTAGCATTGTAGGAAAAAGAAGTAATTGATGATAATCCTTACTAAGAAGAATAATCTCCTCTTATTAGCTATAGTATAGTGAATGAAATCTTTTATTAATTTCTTTTCCAAAGTTTACCTTTAAGTGAATATGGAGAGAGCTTCAAAACTCCTTGGCTTGCACCTTACTTACCCTATAAATTTTGATCTTTGTAAATACATAATACGAATGTATATATATATATATATATATATATATATATATATATATATATATATATATATAGAGTTTTACATTATATCTATCATTACATACTTTTATTTTGTTTATATATTAAAAATATTACAAGTATATAAACCAATGAGTTTAGACAAAGAAATCAAAATTGTTAATTGTTATTATTAACAATAAAATGAATTAAATAATAAACTAATTATTGATTTCCACTTTAAAAAAAGATATTTATAAGTTCGATTATTATTGTTTTATTATTGTTAACATATTAATACTTTGCAAATTAATAATGGCATTGAAATGAAAATATTAATAATAACACACACACACACACACGCACGCACACACACACACACACACACACACACATTGTTATTAATATAAAAATAATTATTAATATAAATATTAATGAAACTATATATTATAGTATATATGTTATTAATAAATAGAATTTGTAAACAAAAAAAGCACTTACTTGTTACCCCATGTGGCCGGGTTGTTGATTTAAATTGAAATGAGCGATAACCTGATCGTACTAAGCCAAGAACACAGATGCTAATCAAACACCACGATCAATAAGATGAAAGCAATTCGCCAGAATAGCTTTACATAAAACCTTTGTAAACAAATGAGCAACAATATCATATATTATTATGGAACTCAATGCAATACATTGAGAATGAACCTTGCTTAAATAGGCAAGGAATAACAATCTAAGAACTAGTCAAGGTCATAGATCAAGCCATAAATCAAGGAAATAACTAGTCATCAAAGAACTAGTCAAGACCATAGATTTAGGAGAGAACTAGACATCAAGGATCTAGTCAATACCATAGATCAATGAAAGAACTAGTCAATACCATAGATCAAGGAAAGAACTATACCTAACAACTAGATAATATCTCCTAATATCTAAATAATATAAAAGAAATATCCACACACATAAGTGGGTGAGGATAAATACAATAAAGGTAAATAAAGTACCTAGGTGAACATGAGCTAAGGTAAATACCTACTCTAACACCCCCCTCAAGTGAAGCTAGGGGCCAAAATAGATGTGGCATGTCCACAGTATGAGTCCCGACAACTAGGCCTGATGAGGTACTCATGTACAATAACTGGGAAAAAAGGGACACCGCAAGGTACCCAAAACCAATAACAACAAAGTAAAGAGAGTAAAGATCCGCTCTAAGGCATCCCAAGAATCTCGGCTCAAAAAACTCGTACAATGCTGAAGCATTTTGGTGTGCACTATGGTCTGAATCCACTGCTCGATCAAAAAATAAAAAACAACTAACACTGGGCTCCACCAGAATAGCTCCATACAAGGAGACTGTCAACGGAGTGATGTCGAAAGTGCAAAAAAACACCAAACATAATTCGATCAAGTGCTACAAATAGGTGTGCCATGATCCAAGAACAATAACCAAAGCAACAAGGCAAGGACACAAAATCTAGAGTGTCATGATCCAAGAAAAGCCAAGGTAACAAGGCAAGGACACAAAAATCGAAGAAGTAGGATAAACACCACACCCTCCCATAATACTTGAATGGGTGGAGTGGCGCTACAAATCTGTATGAGTTGTCAAAATAACTACTCGAACACTGACAAACTAACACTAGGCTCCACCAGAATAGCTCCCCCATAAGAGAGACTATCAACATGCTAAAAGTGTCGAAAATATAGATACAAAATCTCTCAACAAACAAGAGAGATACACTACACATGCTAAAGAAAAATTCTCAAAACAAGAAGCATCACAATGCAGAAGGTATAAAAAGTGGAGCAAGAGGCTGAATGGTGGAGGAGCCATGCTTGTAGAGTCCTCTCAATGAATTCCTATGTCACCTCCACGAGTGATCAGATATCCACCCCAAATCAACACGGATGGATGAAGAAGATGCCTACATATGACTTGGTGTAAAATGCACAATGGGTACATGCAAAATAACATCGAAATGTGTGTCGGGTTTGATCATGTCTCGAAAACTGAAATATCAGGTTTCTTAAGCCTGAGTGAAGGTGCAAAACTCATGTGTTGCTCATGATCCTCAGAAAGAGTCGAGTGAACAAAAAAAGGAGCTCTGTCAATGTGTGATCCCAATGAAGTATCTGCTCGAAAACCAATGTCATGACAAGAATTCCACTTAACAGTGGAATAGAGGAAACAATACCTGTGAGACCCATAAAATGGAGCATGCTAGAATGGAATGCAGTGGTATGCTTCTCAAAAAAGCCATGCAACTGAGCATAAGTAGGATACACAACATGTGGTACTGTAATAGGCAAAAATGTGGAAGAGAATGTAGTAACAAGCCTCACAGGTTTAGAAGCATCAAAAGTAGGTTTAGGCTCAAAGACTGACAAATCAATGTCAGTGGGTACAAGAGCAACAACTGCAAGTGGACTAGGAGCATGGATATGGTTGTCCACAATATGATGGTGATGCTATAGGCTAGCAAGTTTGTTCTGCAAGAAGTGTATTATTTTATCCTTATCGTGAATGAGTGATTATAGAAGAGAATTTTGCTTCTTGAGTGATCTATTTTCTTCCACAAATCTTACAATATCCTCTTGAAGTCCACATACTTTAGAGAAAAGCATATCATTCTTAGAATCCATGATAGGTACAAACTACAACTCCCAAAAATTTAGGACGTTGGGCTCAGCTGAAATTGTGTCCATAATTAATTACAACACTCCTCCATATTTGACAATTTATAATTATAGTACAAGTATCAAAATAAATAGTTCCAATGGAAAGAGCATGAAAAAGCAATCACTTTTGCAAAAACGACACTCAAAACCGAGTTACCGATCAAAAGTTGATTGTATTGCTCTGCCAGAAATGATCGAGTTTACTCATATGATCGATCTTGGGGTTTTCACACCTTCCGGATCCAATGGAAGCCTCTTTTTCCATAAAAATGCATGCAACAACAACATACGACAAAATCCCAAGTATATGAATATACAATGAATTTATTTGTAAAATAAAACTTACAGATGGATGTCAACAAAAATCTCTCGCTCTGATACCATGAAAGGAACGATAACTAGATCGTACTAAGCCAAGAACACAGATGCTAATCAAACATCACGATCAATAAGATGAAAGCAATTTGTCAAAATAGATTTACATAAAACCTTTGCAAACAAATGAATAACAATATCATATATTATTATGGAACTCAACGAATACATTGAGAATAAGCCTTGCTTAAATAGGTAAGGAATAACAATCTAAGAACCAATTAACGTCGTAGACCAAGCCATAAATCAAAGAAATAACTAGTCATCAAAGAACTAGTCAAGACCATAGATTTAAGAGAGAACTAGACATCAAGGATCTAGTCAATACCATAGATCAAGGAAAGAACTATACCTAACAACTAGATAATATCTCATAATATCTAAATAATATAAAAGAAATATCCACACACATAAGTGGGTAAGGATAAATACAATAAAGGTAAATAAAGTACCTAGGTGAACATGAGCTAAGGTAAATACCTACTCTAACATACATGTTATTAATAAATAGAATTTGTAAACAAAAAAACACTTACTTGTTACCCCAATAGGGGTTGTTGATTTAAATTGGAGAAGGGATGGGGAGGGGTCACCGACGCCACCCCCACCCCATATGTTAATGGGATGGGGTGGGATCGCGACCCCTCCCCACCACTCTATATTAATTAAACACCATTTGGGTGGGGGACAAGCCCCCACCAATCAATGTAAACCCTATTTTTTTCAATCAATTTAAGCGACCATTTTCTTTTCCTCTAACACAAACCGTATTTTCAATGGCCACGTCCTCCTTCGTTCCAGTCTTTAATACACACACACACACACACACACACACACACACACAAAGATATATATTTCCAACAACAAATGTATTTCACACTAATCATGAACCAGATTTATAAAAAAGGTACAATCTAAGAACCAATTAACGTCGTAGACCAAGCCATAAATCAAAGAAATAACTAGTCATCAAAGAACTAGTCAAGACCATAGATTTAGGAGAGAACTAGACATCAAGGATCTAGTCAATACCATAGATCAAGGAAAGAACTATACCTAACAACTAGATAATATCTCCTAATATCTAAATAATATAAAAGAAATATCCACACACATAAGTGGGTAAGGATAAATACAATAAAGGTAAATAAAGTACCTAGGTGAACATGAGCTAAGGTAAATACCTACTCTAACATACATGTTATTAATAAATAGAATTTGTAAACAAAAAAACACTTACTTGTTACCCCATGCGGCCGGGGTTGTTGATTTAAATTGGAGAAGGGATGGGGAGGGGTCACCGACGCCACCCCCACCCCATATGTTAATGGGATGGGGGTGGGATCGGCGACCCCTCCCCACCACTCTATATTAATTAAACACCATTTGGGTGGGGACAAGCCCCCACCAATCAATGTAAACCCTATTTTTTTCAATCGGCGACCATTTTCTTTTCCTCTAACACAAACCGTATTTTCAATGGCCACGTCCTCCTTCGTTCCAGTCTTTAATACACACACACACACACACACACACACACACACACACACACACAAAGATATATATTTCCAACAACAAATGTATTTCACACTAATCATGAACCAGATTTATAAAAAGGTACAATCTAAGAACCAATTAACGTCGTAGACCAAGCCATAAATCAAAGAAATAACTAGTCATCAAAGAACTAGTCAAGACCATAGATTTAGGAGAGAACTAGACATCAAGGATCTAGTCAATACCATAGATCAAGGAAAGAACTATACCTAACAACTAGATAATATCTCCTAATATCTAAATAATATAAAAGAAATATCCACACACATAAGTGGGTAAGGATAAATACAATAAAGGTAAATAAAGTACCTAGGTGAACATGAGCTAAGGTAAATACCTACTCTAACATACATGTTATTAATAAATAGAATTTGTAAACAAAAAAACACTTACTTGTTACCCCATGCGGCGGGGTTGTTGATTTAAATTGGAGAAGGGATGGGGAGGGGTCACCGACGCCACCCCCACCCCATATGTTAATGGGATGGGGGTGGGATCACGACCCCTCCCCACCACTCTATATTAATTAAACACCATTTGGGTGGGGACAAGCCCCCACCAATCAATGTAAACCCTATTTTTTTCAATTGGCGACCATTTTCTTTTCCTCTAACACAAACCGTATTTTCAATGGCCACGTCCTCCTTCGCTCCAGCTTTAATACACACACACACACACACACACACACACACACACACACACACACACACACACACACACACACACACACACACACATATATATATTTCACACACACAAACACACACACACACACACACACAAAGATATATATTTCCAACAACAAATGTATTTCACACTAATCATGAACCAGATTTATAAAAAAGGTAAAATACAAAAATGCCCAAGAAGGGAAAATACATTAAAATAAGTTCCAACAAATAAAAGAATCCTAGATCTTTTGGGCAAATGCCATATACCCAAATGGGTATTTACTTTGAAACAAATTTACAATAAATAATGGAATTTGAGCCAAAGCCTAGAATAGGGTAGAATAAGAATAACAAAAACACAAAAAGAAATAATTTGGTGTTGTGTGTATCCATTCCCAAGCTCAATCTTCCTCTTCCATGGCTTCCTTCTCTTCCTCTCCTTCCGTTAACCTGCAAAATAGAAATAAAGAAATGAGTAAGTTGAATGAATAAAAGACCCATAGAGATAATTAAGGTTGTTTTATAAATTCTTCATCCAATGTGATAGATTGGTTTCATCCAATGACCAAGATTCTTCCCTACAAATGCTAGGTGGGAGTTAGGTGGGACCATCATTTGATCACATGGGTCAAGTTGGAATGGGGCCACTTGTGTGGTGTTGAAGTTAATTATATTTTTGTATTTCATTATGATTTATTTTAGTAACTTTTAAAAATAAAGAGGCCATGACCTAGTGATAATTAAGTAAACTCATTCCCTTAATAATTTAGACAACATTTATATTTGAGAATTAAATTTAATAGTATTGTGTAAATGGAAGGGCAATTTAGACCTAGAATTTTTATAATAAATTATTGAATGAATTTAGGAACCACGTTTTTAAATTAACTAAGATTGTAGGAATGAAAATTTTAAACCTAACTAAAGATTAAATATTATTATTTAATTAGTTTGAAATGATTGTTGTTAATCGAGACCTTTGCTAAACATTGTAACCAACCTTAAAAAAAATTATTCGGTATTTTTTCTAACTCAACCTTTGTTTCATTTTGGGTTTCATGCAGGTAAAATTTTTAGGCATTACACTTGGTATCAGAGTTGTGGGTTCAACACTTGGACCCTGAGCCAATTTTGGAACCCGACAACTAATTAGAAAAAAAACTTGAACCCATATGATTAATATAACAATAAAATAAAGAAGTTTTTTGGGTTGTTGTACTCACCTAGTGGCGTTTTGTTGAACCCAGTTAACCGAGAATGTTGAATTAGATTGATATTCTTGTAGACTTCTAGTGTATAAAGAACATGGTTTACCCTTGTAAAGTTGTTGTTTGTTGGGTCTTAGCTCTTGATTTTAGTCATGTGATGTGATGACCCCATTAAGATTCCTCCTTATTTGGATTGCCATTTTTGTGGTGTGACCCTTGTGGATCAGTGCTAGTGGTTGCATTCATGGTTCAAATTGGAGGAAATTAGAATTTGTTAGTTGTTTAAGCCCCCTTCCTTCGGTGGTTAGGAAAGTTGGTGTTGATTGTTGTTTTGTCGACTTAATCCCTAAATGGGTGAGTGGATATCAGGTTTTGGTGTTGTAGTTAATCCAAAGATTGTGTATGTTTCAAATAAGTTAAACAAGTTGGTGGACAAAGAAGTGGACATAAAAACCTGAAATTCACGTACCATGATCACGGTTTTTAAACCATAATTGCGAGACAAAATAAATAGACCCATGACCCCTCATTTTCCCTATTTTTCCCTACGAACCACGATTTATCCTCGACTGTTGACACTTGAGATTTGAAAACCCCCTGTGAATTGCTCTTTGGACTTTTAGATCGCAAAATTTTCAATGATGCCGCCAAGATGAAGAGGTAAGCCCTTGATTTTGATCAAATTTCTTGAATTTTAGGTTAATTTTTGTGATTTTCATGGGGTTTTCAATTTTTTGTTTATGTATACAATTTTTTTGTTTTTTCAGTTGTTCGACAAAATCTTAATCTTGCAAACCATCCAAATATTCCTCAAAAACCTCTAAACATTTATCAAAACCCTCCTCCAAATGTAGATCCACCTCCCGTGGGCTCCTTCAATCCCCATAGAACTGTTGATGCATAATCACAGCACCCCTGAATGTTTGTAACTCGATGGGTCGAAACACTTAGTGTGATTGCATAAAATGGAGATTTTCCCAAGGTGTTGTACTTTGTGATTGGGAAAGCTCTCTGGATGAAGGCCGATTCCTATTTTGTTTAGATGTAAAAATTCAAATTATAGAGGATCTACTCTAAAACCTACTCTAACTTTCCAAGGAGACAGGGTTAAGAAGATGCAAGAAAATAAACATAAACTAACAAAGGTGATGCACCAAAGGAATGTTGAAAACTTAGTTTTCTATTAAACACAAACCATTGAAATGTAATAAAACTACCATACATAGATAACCAAGATTGCAATGAGAGATCAGAGAGGTGTGTTGGTGCTCAGATTTGTCTCGCCCCATTTTCTTTTGAAATCTCTCAGTTTACGGCCCCTGTCACATTTTATCTCCTTGTTTCGTGCTTGAAAAGAATCTATTTTCCATTTTGTTTCGTAATAGATCCTTTCTGGGCCGAGAATCACTTTTGGATCCATAGTTGTGTCCTTGTTTCTCTGTTCATCTGAAAAAGCTTGTAAATTGGGTGTAAAAACTTGGGTTTTCCTGTTCTTTCCATTTTCCACAATCGGGAATTGTTGTCTTTGTTATTTTTTTCCTAAATACTTGAAGAACATGAATGGATGTAACTTGGGGGAGTGTGTTTTAACCCTGTAACATTTCTAAATTCTTTTCCCTTGAGGAAAATTTCATCTACAGGCTCAAATAGTTGTTTTCCTACAATTTTACGGTTTGACGGGTGTGTTTTCCTGGTCAAATTTACATCTTTAAACATCTATGGAAACGTGGCCCTTTTTGGTTGGATGTGGCTTGGCAGGGCACTCTAAAACTTTATGGATCGTTTTGACCCAAAACTTTCCCACGTGGAGTAACGACGCTCGTTTGAAGACTCACCTTTTTGTTTAGCCTTGTAGTTGCGCCGGAGGGCACTGGAGGATTCCCCGACTCGCTAGGGACTTAAAATTTTAAAGGAATTTTCTAAGGCTTGGGACATGTGGTGAGCCCATGCTCATTTAGGGTCTCTGCTTTTGGGGACCATCTTGAAATTACGCCATAAAGACACGTGGAGATTTTCACTAGGTCTCCCTTCTTTAGAATTTTCAGCAACTTCCTAAAGTGCCTGAGACACGTGGAGGGACCGCACATGTTTGGGAACTGGCCCTTGAGTTTTATTTTGAAGAATTACCAGGAGGACACTTGGGGGCTTCCGCTCACTCTCCCTTTTTTCTTGAACTTTTCAAAGGCCGAAGAAGACTGTCTCAAAGCTTGGACACGTGGCACCTTCCACTGAACTCTCAAGTTTTTTAGTAGACTTTCTGCTAGACTATGACACGTGGTGACCCCGCGCTCATTCAGGGTCTCTACTTTTGGGGACCATCTCAAGATGCGCCATTGAGACATGTGGCGGTTTGAAAAGTCAAGAGGCGGGAGGTGGGCCATCGGGGGCAACTTGGATTTTTTTGCCCCTTGTTATTTAAATGATTAAAATCATCAAAGCGACCCACAAGCATGATAGAGAGTAGTCAATTTTTTCTCCACTCAATGGTAGAGGTATGAAATTTTGGGGGAAATTTAAAAAATTTTCCTTTTTTTGAGAAAGGGGTCGAAAGTGTAAAAAGGAAGCATGGTTCCACTGGGACCCACATCAAAAACTAAAAGCGGAAGGGAGGAGTTGTGGGGTAAATTTGGAAAATTTCCTTTTTCCAAACAAGAGGTGAAATAGTAGAATGTAGCCACGGTTCCTTTGGGACCCACATTGGGACACATGTCAAGACTATTTTTCAAAGGTGGAGGGGTAGAGTAAATTGAGAAATTTTACATTTTTTCCAAAAGGTGTAAAAAGTAAAAAGGAACCCCTAGGCCCGTCTTAACTCGGATCTCCCAAGTGGATGGTCCAGATTCAAAAGAGAGATCAACGGAAACTGTGCATATATATCTTATTTTCTGCCATTTTTGCTCCAAATCTCTTGGGGATACGAATTTTTTATAGTTTTTTAATCATTTCTTGGAGTCTCCTACACGCCAAATGAAGAGGAACATTAATTTGGTATCCTGGTTGGGTGGGGAAGGTCTGAAAAAATATTTCACCATTAAAGATGTAATTTGACTACCGAATTCGACTTGATCTTTCTTTCCTTAGCACGCAAGAGACCTGTTGATATCTCAGTTTGGTGGGAAAATCTGAAAATGTCTTTTACCATTAAGATATGATCTGACTATTGGCCTCGATCTAATTTTCTAGTTTTCCTTCCTTGGCATGAAAAGAACCAGATTTGATAGATTGGAGGAGGAAGTAGTTAGTGCGTGAGATGAAAGAATGACTTACGAGGTGAAGAATTGAATGTTGGAAATATTTGGAGAGATTTTCCCATTGCACACTTGACCACTTTTTTGCAAATTTGATTCTGGGAGTCTCAACACGCAATGGTGCTTTGAATGTTTTTGATTTTGGGGAAAACTCATTGTAAGTGAAGTATTATAAATTACATGAATTTATCGTGCAAATGGTTGGGGTGTTAGAGGTCGGGACTGATTTTTCTAAGAGAAAAGCTTGATAGAACCCGTCCTTTTGAGAAACCATCTGAAGAAACTTGTTTATCTCCTTTGTGTTAAATTTGATCAAGTCAAGGTGGTTAGGAGTGTACAGCCATTGACAAGCTCTGAGATTGTTCTAGAAACTTTTCCCTACTGATAAATTTAATCAAAATTGAGTTAATTTGTGTTATTTTTGGGGAAAATTTGTGTTTACTTCATTTCTGAATGTCTGCAAGTAGTTTTCTTAATCCTGTTGCAATATTACATTGAAATCTTTGTGAATCACATAAGATCTTATCCTTGTGATAGTTTGGTGGAATTTGTAATTTCATTTATCAGAAGAGCTTTCATTTGATAGTGAAATAAACAAATTTAAAATCACTGTGACTCCTAACATGACTATAAGATTGTTTGTTATCCTTTGAGGGTATCTTAGGTGTGATGAAATAGAGGTTGATAATGTTTAGTTAACTTTTCCAATTTGAGCCTTCATTTTGGATCCTTGAAGTTTGTGTGAAAGTGCTGATCTAGACCTCCATTGAAGCAAATATTCTGGTTAAAGGAACATCCTAGCTATCCTAAAGCATTTTTTGTTCAAGCTCTCCATTTTTATAAAATTTCTCAAGGATCTGGTGAATCAAGTTCATATCTACCTCACCTCCCACCAAAAATTCATTTAAAAACAACCAATCATACCCATACTACCCCTATTTGTCCTATGTGCATACAAATGCATAATCTATGTTACTAAAACATACAGAAGCAATCAGGTTTTCATTGTCTTTAGTGGCCTGAACCTTGCTCAGAAAAAATCTCCATTATCTACGAGTGACAACTTGTGAGAGTTAGATTTTGTTTTTTTGATCATGTTTTCTTCAAGGTCTTCTCAATAACTCTACAATGAAGGACATCTCCATCTCCTCCACAAATGGTAGGATACAAAAGGGTCCTCTCACCCTGGTTGAAAGGCACAACCATAAAGTAGTGAGGATAGATCAAATCCTCTTAAGGGTGCTACCCATTTCTCCACATCTGAGTGACAAAGAGCAAGATGCATTCCTTCCCCGGCTACAAAATGACACACAACATGATTTTCTTGCCTCTAAGATTCCTGTCAAAACCGTGATGTTACTCAGCCTTCAGAGGAGAATCAATTTGGGTACCAACACCGATTGGCGCGTTGCTTGTTGGGGACATAGTGGTTATAGTTCATATTTATACCTTGGTAAACACTTCTTATATGCTCTAAGTGCTAATACATGTTTTCAAACATCATCTTGTGTTCGGGCCTATAAGAAGTATTCAAAGTTGCAAGTGCTATGTGCAATTATTTCAGTTTCTACACATAGTGCACTAGCTTTCATTGATAAATCTGGGTAAAGAAAAGTCAGATAATTCCATTTCTAGTTTCTAGTATTGACAAACATTCGATAAGATCATATTTTAGTGAATTTACACAACTAAGGTGGAAATCCTTAGTGGCGAATCCATGTTGATCTGATTCTTGATAAGTACCAGTGTCTTAACCTCTATCAAGTGAGATTTTTACTAATCTTTGCAAAGATGGAAGGAAGAAGATCTTTCTTTTCTAGGGATCCTACTAGGACATTATTTCCAGATCTAGGAAAAAAAATCAGAAGGAAGAAAATCCTAGAGAGTTGTTGGAGATCAGCAGAGTCAAGAAAAGGGATCTCCATTGATGAAAGTGATCAGCCTATCATTGAAGACTGCCATTCAAGTGCTTCTGAATCAGGTAGCCTCTTTGTGGAATTGAATTCTCCAAATGGAGAGGGGCCTTCATTTGATTTTGAAAAGTTTTCTTCTCATTCTTCCCTGTCTTTTCAAAAGTTGATAGGGTTTTCCAAGAAACAAGGCCTTTAGGGGATATCCATTTTTAAAGTTATACTCATGTGTTTCAAAGACCCTCTACCCCTTATCAATTTGTTTCTCCTCCAAGGTCACCTCCTCAAAACAACATGGCCCAGCCCCCACCCAAACCTCCATTTGTTGTAAACACCTTTGGTCCTATAAATTTTACAGGGATGGCTAGTTATCCAAATGCAGTTCCCCAAGATGTAAGAAATAGATTACCAAAGTTCCAAGGAAACAATGTTATAATTGGTGATCAACATTTAAAGCTTTTTATCAATATGATGGAAGACTTTGAGATTGAATATGAAGATGTATATATCAAATTGTTTATCCATACTTTGGAAGAGGATGTAAGGGACTGGTATAAAGCTTTTCCAGATAATTCCATTGATTCTTGGATTGAGATGAATAATGCATTTAGATTGTAGTATGGTGATATAATTGACCCTAGGTTTCTTCTATCAAAATTTGAAAACATCAAGAAGAATCCTAATGAGTCAGTACATGATTTCAACACAAGGTTTAATAAGACCTTGAGGAGATTTCCTGTTAACTTAAGGCCATGTGATGAATCATGTTTGATCAAATATTCAAATGCATTTGATAAAAAGGTTGCTTACTACTTGAGGGAAAAAACCCTACTAATTTGAGGTAGGCCTTCACCATGGCTCTACAAATTGAGAACAACATCAAGGAAATTAGAAAGCCTCCAAAAAGGGAGGGTGTAAAACTAATTAACCCAGAAAATCATCAAACAAGTAAGGCTTGATTTGGAGGAAGTTGTGAAAACTTTGGTAGGGGCTGTCAAAGAAATATCATACAAATTAGCCCAAGAAAAAGGAATTGGGAAGAGTTCACAAGGTCAGCACAAGCAACAAGGCCAAGACAGGTTTACAAATCATCATAAAAATGATCAAAGATCTGATGACAGAGGCAAGGGACTTGTTGGATTTGGAAATAAATAGTCCCAGGCTAGGGAAAACAGAATGGTACCTGATCCTTTGGATGCCAGAGTTATTGTTGTGGAGGAGACAAATGTCATTGATTGGTGTGATAGATGTTTCATGCCCCATGCTCCATGTGAGGAAGATCAACAAGAAGAAGAAGAAGAAGCGATGATGATAATGATGATGATGTTTGCATGATGGGTTGCTCCATGAGCTCACAACAAGGGGAAACTTCAACTGAGGTAATAAGTGCTAGAATTACTACTGATTTTTGGGATTGCATCCACCGGGTACCTATTCTTCCTCCCTCTCATACTTTAGAAGTAGATACTTGTACAAGCTTTTGAATTTCCCAATAATGAATTTGAATATTTAAGAGCTTTAATGATAAAGAAGTATGATGGAGGAATCCCATCTAAGGAGGACAGGCAGTTATTGATGAATGTTGTTGTTGCTCAAGAAAAGGAATATAACACAAGAAGTAGGGTTGTCAAAGGGATAGGGCCTCAAAGCCAAGCCAAAAATCCATTGCTTTAAAATATTCCTAAAGAGGCTCCTAAGAAAGATGCATCTACCAAGGGCCTTGTTGTCCCAAACAAAAATCATACCCCTCCTCATGCCCAAGCTATCAAAAATCATGTGCCATCTAATGAGTGTGTCAACCTTCCTTCCAATGTTGCCTTGCCAAAGTTTGTCCCTTATGATATTTCCCAAGTCTTGAGTTAGATCAAGATCTTAGTTCCAATTGTTGAGTTTCTTAGGATTCCTGAGCACAAGAAAGGGCTTTTGAGTATTTGGGGTTGAAAGAGGAGAAGAATGCCCTAGGTAGAAATATAAACATTGTGGAGACTCCACCAGTCATTGAAGAGTTAGAGACACCACCTGTGTTGTAGAATTGGGTGAACCATCTGAGGTTTATTTGGGGACATCCTTGGTGAGTCTCAGCTAAATGTGGATCCATTCTTCACCACTCAGATCATTAAAGACAAATTTCTACACAACTATATGTTTGACTCAGGGGCATCATGCAATGTTATGCCTCTAAAGTCATGAATGAGCTGATATCAAAGTAACAACAACATATGGGAAGTGTACTTCTGCTATGGACTCTAGAAAAGTGCCAAGGTGGGATGTGTGAAAGGTTTGGTGGTGCAACTTGTAGCTTACCCAGGTAAAAACTTGATGCTTGATGTTGTTATTGTTGATTGCCCAACCAAGTGGGGTATGTTGTTATCTAGAAAATGGGCTACAAGTGTTGGTGGGAGTGTTCAAATGGACATGTCCTATGCCACCATCCCAATTGAGGGCAGCCTTGTCAAGTTGTATGGAGAAAAGAAGATGTTGCACCTTATTGAAGATCCCAACAATGCATCTTATGAAGTATTGTACACAAGTGTTGATGCTAATAACTTTGTAGGATTTGCTAATGGAAAAGAGCACAAGATTGACATATGCAAGTCTCTTGAACAGAAGGCATCTCTCCTTGGACTTTATTGTTTGATGGAGCTTTCTCCAAGTTCGGAAATGGTGTTGGTGTTGTTCGATCTCTCTCCAACCAGAAGAGTTTTTCTTTTCCTTCAAACTCAACTTTGAGTGCACTAATAACATTGCTTAGTATGAGGCACTATTGTTAGGTATGAGGATTCCTTGGAAATATGGTGTTAAAGACATCATTGTCAAATGAGATTCATAATTAATTGTAAAGCAAGTCATAAAACTTTATGCCACAAAAATCAGCAAATGAAACAATACAAGCATGTAGTTTGGGATCTCATTGAGATGTTTGATTCATTCAATATTGTGCATCATGATAGGAAGTTGAATGATTTGGCAGAAAAACTTGAAATATTGGGATCTTGGTTTGATATACAATATCACCATATTGTGAATATGATGTTGAGGTGTTAACTAGGCCATCTGTACCTGACAACATTAAACATTGACAAGTTTTTGATGATGATGCTTAGGTTAGAAGATTTCTATAGAACAAAGGGGAGTTTTTGATCAAAATATTGATTGGGAGCCAATGGTGTGCATAGCAAAGGGTAAAGAAACCTTGTTTGGCAAAGGCATCATCCAACTAAAGACTAATACCATTCCTAGAGGGCTGGTTGCTCTTGAATCCAACTTTGATAATGTTGATCACATTATTAATAGATGCATAACAGCCTCAAGGGATGTTGAGGAGCATGACCTTGGCACAAAGGAGAAACCAAGGAAGATCTAGTTGGGAAGCAATCTCAGCAAGGAGGAAAAATAGTCTTATGTCCAATTGCTGAAAAATATCAAGATTGCATGGCTTGACTTATTCTAAACTAAAGGCATACAGAGAGGATCTGTTTCAACATGAGATTCCCTTGGAATCTAATGCAAAACCATTCAGAGAAAAAGGCCAATCAATCCACTCCTATCTCTTAAAATGCAAGAGGAACCAAAGAAACTAAGGGATGGAGGGATTATTTAGCCTACAAGGTATTCTTCTTGGGTTGTAAACCTAGTACCAGTTAGAAAGAAGAATGGTGACATCAGGTTGTGTGTGGATTTCAGAAATCTGAACAGAGCATCAATGAAGGATAATTATCCTTTACCAAACATGGAAAACATGTTGCAGCTAGTGACTAATTCGAGATGCTATTTTCTACCCCGATGGCTTCTTTGGTTATAACCAAGTTGTTGAAGGAATCAGAAATAATTAAGACAACCTTTACCACCCTTGGGGAACATATGTATATGTCAGATGCCTTTTGACTCGATGAATGTTGGAGTAACCTTTCAAAGAGCAATGGATGTTGTTTTTCTGGTTACATCAATGATTTTATTGCTTTTCTACCAAGATGATGTAACTATGTTCTCCAGAAGAGAGGTGATCATTTGCAACACTTGGAGAAAATGCTGATAAGATGTAGAGAATATGGCATTTCACTCAATCCAAAGAAGTGCCATTTCGAGTATAGAAGGCAAAATTGCTTGGTCACATTGTGTCACAAGAAGGGTAATGATTGATCCAGAAAGGGTAGAGGCCATCAACAAGGTCCCAATTCCAAGAACCAAGAAGGGGATTCAATCCTTCTTTAGGTAGATAAAATTTATTAGGAGATTCATATCAAACTTTTTTGAGTTGACCATTCCAATCACTGCATGATAAAGAAGGACCAGGTCATCAAATGGGAGGAGGATGTCATTCAAGCTTTCAATGGGATCAAGGAGGCATTAAAGCATGCCCATGTTTTAGCAGCTCTAGATTATAAGAAGCCTTTCCAACTATTTTCTTTTGCTTCAAAGAACACTATTGCATCTATCTTGTTACGTAGAAAGATGATGAAGGGGCTGAGAGGCCAATTACCTTTTTTAGTAAGGCATTGTAGGGGGCTGAGCTAAAATACACTATTATGGAGAAACAAGCATTTTCCTTGGTAAAAGCAACAAAGGTTTTCAGGCCTTACATTTTGAGCTCTAAAATTGTTGCTTATGTTCCCCACACTATGGTGAAAGACATCTTATCAGAGATGGAAGTCTCAAGAAAATATGTAGATGGGTGAACAAGTTTCAAGAATATGACATGGATATCCAAACCACAAAGTTGGTGAGAGGTTTGGGCTTGGCTAAGATTATGGATGAGAGCAACTTGCAAACTATTGAGGTAAATGAGGTAGAAGAAGGAAGGGTAGATGTTTTGAAAAATTGATGAGTTCTGAGTGGTACAAAGATGTAATTTTTTTATCTCAGACATCTATACTACCCTGAGTATTTTAGTAAGAACTAGAAAAGAACCCTTAAGTTGGCTTCCCAAAAATATGTCATTACTGATTATGGGTTAGCTTGGAAGAACCCTGAGGGAGTTCTCTTAAGGTGCATTACTAAAGATGAAGCCCCAAGATAATTGTTGATCTCCATGGAGGAGTTTGTGGGGGAAATTTTGTTGGAAGAGTCACAACACACAAGATCTTGAGGGCTGGTTATTGGTGGCCAACTCTCTTCAAGGATAAAACTCTTTTGTTAGAAGATGTGAGAGTTTCCAACACTTCTCTGGAAGACTGAAAGCTTTAGGCTCCCTTCCTTTGCAGCCTGTATCAATTGAAGCCCCATTCAAGCAATGGGGAATGGATTTCATTGGTGAGATTTCAGACCCTTTAAGTGCTGGACATAAGTGGATTCTTGTAACCACTGATTACTTCACCAAGTGGGTGGGGGAAATCCCCACCAAAAGAGAAACACACCAAAATGTCATGGATTTTATGTTGAACCATATCATCTGTAGGTTTGGAGTGCCGCTTAAAAATTATTGTTAACAATGCCATGAGCTTTAGAGACCTAAACCTTTGGTGGTAATGTGCAAAGAATATGGGATCAATTTGACAAATGCTTCTAATTACAATCCCCAAGGAAATGGACAAGCTGAGTCCAGTAATAAAAATTTTCTAAAGATTATCAGAAGAACCTTGGAGCTAAACAAAATAAAATGGGGTGAACAAGTTGAAGTTTGTTTTTGGGATGACAAAATTACTATTTAAAAGAGCCACTAGAAAGAGTACATTTGAATTGGTGTATGAAACTCAAGCTCTTACCCCTTACATATACAATTATCCTCATAGTAGTTCATTCAACAACTAGAAGATCAAGAAGTTAGTCCATATGAGGATCACATTAACCATATTGTTGAACTTGATGAAGAAAGGAGGGTCATCTCACCAAAGGCATGTGAAGTTCAGAGAAAATTGAAGAAGTTATTTGACAAGAAGGTCACTCCTAGAGCTTTCAACGTTGAAGATCTTGTGCTATTGTGGGATAGCAGACATGAAGACAAGGGAAAACATGGTAAATTTGATGCACTATGGATGGGCCCTTACTCCATTGACATTCGGATTAGTGAAAATACCTTCTTCTTGAAAGACTTGGATGGTGAATGCTCGAATTTCCTGTTAATGGAAAGCACTTGAAACATTTCCTGGATTGATTCCCCATAATCAAGGTGAGCATCATTTTTATAGTGTATAGTTTGTTGGTTGCTTTCTTTCTTTTGTGTTGTTTCTCATTCTCGTCCGTCATCACCAATCCGGCACTATGATAATTCTTCACCGGGAACTCCTCGTGCTATGATTATTTACTAATGCACAGCCTTTAGTTTGGTGGATGTAATCTGAAACACAACAACAAACATAACACAAGAATACCATAGACTATGATAAAAAGGAATGATGATAAATCTGAAATATCAGAGTAAATTATAATATTAGCATGAAATTGTTACAATCTCACCCATGAGGTACTTCAAGTGTTATTGACTTCACTTGCATTCCACCAATACTATGGGAGAAACTTCACAATTACACCTCTTAATGGCTTCTTCAACACACCTTTAAACTGATGGCTTCCTTTACACACTTACTCATACAATATTTCTCACTACTTCCTTCTATGCTAAATGAGGGGGGTGGCCTCTTTATTTATAGAACTTCTAGGCTTATCCATCTTATCTCTAAGATAGGATAAGAAATCCACTCTGACGAATCATATTCCATACCTTAACTCTTATCTGTACATGTAAGTTTATCTTTTAAGATAAGATAAACCTTATCATTTCACATGGGTTCCACATTTTTAGACTTTTTACAAATAAAATATACAAAATATTTATGACCTCACTCCTTGTCCTTATTACCAATATAATATTTCTAATTCCTAATCATGTAGACCCTACTTCTCTACTTACCCCAACTTTGACATTTTAACATTACTGGACCACTTACGACAAATATTTACTTTTACCACAACATTCCTATTGTACTTTTGACTATTTCCGTACTATACATTATTGGTGGCATCGTACTGGCAGTGCCGTTATCTTCTATCGGATGCTACTACTAATTATACTTAACAACATCCTATTCCTAATACATACATTAATGAAATAGAAATTACGGAGGAAAATTTTAGTGTCGACATCTTCCCCCTTCCTAGCTTCTACTCCGTCCTCGGAGTAGACTATTCTGGTGCTTGGAAAATCTTCAACTTGTCATGGTTGACCCATTTCGTAATGGGAGTGCCATCCAATTCCTCCAGTCGGTACGTACCATTTTCATGCACAACTGCTATTTTGTAGGGCCCCATCCATTTTGGAAGAAATTTTCTCTGTCTTCTTTTTTTGTATCTGGAATCATATACTAGAACCAAGTCATTCACATGAAATGGAGACCACCGGATCTTTTGATCAAAGTATTCCTTCTGCTTCATTTTCTTCTTATAGCTTGTATCCTTAGCTATTTCCCTCATTTCCTCTAGCAAATGAAGATGTACCAACCTTTCTTTTACTGAATCACTTTCATCCATTCTTTCATTTTTCATTACTCTGACCATGGGAATATCAAACTCAATAGGAAGAACTAGATCAATGCCATAAGCCAACTGAAATGGGGAGTATCCTGTTGCTTGACTTTGATGTTGCCCTATATGCCCACAATGCTGCATGAATCCTTTTATCCCATTTATGTACCTGCAAGGCTGCATCTTTTGCTAGAATTTGACACAACACAAAATTTGTTCATTCCACTTGTCCATTTGTGCTTGGCTTGTATGTTGTTGCCTTCCTGTGCTTAATAGAAAACTTATTGACTAGGGCTTCTACCACCTCATTAATGAAGTGGCTTCCTTGATCTGTTACAATTTCTAATGGACAACCAAATCTGGTGACAATGCGTTCATATATGAACCTTGCCACTTCATCCATGGAAGCTGTTTTCAATGGCCTAGCTTCAACCCACTTGGTTAAATAATCATGGCAACTACAATATACTTATTTTGGCGTGAGGTAGTTGGAAGTGGACCTACAATGTCTATTCCCCACTTTTCAAAGGGACCAAGTGGAAGAATAGGGCATAATGGAGTGATGAAGTCTTACGGTTACCATGTGTTTGACAAATATCACATGTCTTACAATAATTATAACAATCTTTAAAAAGAGTGGGCCAATGATAACTTGCATCCAAGATCCTTCTTGTTGTAAGTTGTCCAGAGAAGTGCCCTCCACATGTACCATTATGGAATTCTTCTAGCAGCTTCCTTCCCTTGATCACGTCCAACTCGCCCTCTTGTAGATCGTCCATCGTGTCCTATTCGAAATAATACTCCATGCGAGAATAGAATATGGATGATCGGCTTGAGTAATCTTTCTCTTAGTCTTTGCATTGGCACCATCAGAAACTTGAATTCATTCGGATAATTCCAAATATCTATGTATTCACTAGGGATTGTGTCAAGGGATAACAATGCCAGCATCGGGAAATCATCATCATCACAAGATGATCCTAAACCATCATAGGCTCGAGAGAGTGCATCTTGCATTGACATGCTTCTTTCCCCGCCTATCTATAATATCAAATTCAAATTCTTGTAGCAAAATTATCCATCTTGCTATCCCTCCCCGATGGGTTAGGATTATTTACAATATATTTTAGAGCCCGATGATCTCACTAACTAGAAATTTTTTCCCTAGCAAGTAATTCCTAAACTTCTTTACAACAAAAATGATAGCCAGAGCCTCTTTTTCAGTTACAGTATAATTTACCTCAGCACTGCTCATTTGTCTGCTCCCAAAGTAAATTGGATGTTCATTCCCATTTTCATCCTTTTGGCTCAAAGTACTTCCTAGTGCTGCATCTGAGGCATCAGTGTACACAATGAATGGCTTGCTCTAATCTGGATTCTTTAAAATAGGTGAAGACACCAGGGCTTCCTTCAGTTGTCCAAAAGCTTCATGCGCCTTATTTCCTGGTTCATAAGTAACATCCTTCTTCAAGAACTGGGTTAGTGGTGTGTAATCTTTGAGAAATTCTTGATGAACCTTCTATAGTACCCCACATGGCCTAAAAATGATCTCAACTTACTTCTATTCATAGGAAATGGTAACTCTTTGATTTTTGAAACTTTATCAGGATCAGTACCAATACCATCTCTGGATACAACATGCCCTAACAAAACGCCTTTAGAACATCCAAAGACACACTTTGTAGGGTTTAGTGAGGCTTGTGCTTCATCTAACCTTTGAAATGTTGTCTCCATTTGGTGCAGGTGGTCCAACTTGCTCCCATAGATGTAAAAATCATCCAAAAATACTCTGATGAAGGTCCCAATGTAGGGTTCAAACACCCTATTCATCAAACGCTGGAATGTTGCTGGAGCATTACACAACCCAAAAGGCATAACTCTATAAGAAAACGTTCCCCAAGGAGTGGTGAATGTGGTCTTCAGCTGATCTTTCTCTGCTATACGAACTTGGTTGTAGCCGCTATATCCATCAGCAAAACTATAGCACTCTTGGCCAGCTACTTCATCCAAGATCTGATCTAAAAATGGAAGAGGGTAATGATCCTTCTTTGTTGCCTTATTGAGCTTCCTGTAATCAAAAAAAATGCGTAGCTTCCCATTCTTTTTTATTGAGATCACAATGGGAGAAACCCATTCTGAATTCTCCACAGCAAATATGAATCCTGCATCAAGCAACTTATCTATTTCTTCTTTTACAGTCTTGGAAAAATTAGGATTCATTCTATATGGCATTTGCTTTATGGGCTTAGCACCATCTACCAGCTCAATAGAATGTTCTACCCAACTTACTTGACGGAGTTCCTTGTAATCAAAAGTGAATAGGTGTATGTACCTTCGAAAGAGCTGGAGGTAGGATTCCTTCTCACTCTCCATCACAAAGATCACCAATCTTTATTTGTTGGAGACGATCATCAACTTCTTCTTCGATAATTTTATGGGGTCATGAGTTGGTGTGACTGAAGGATATCCATGACTCAAACATCAACCTCACTTTCTTCATCTTCGTGTCCACTTCACTACTAGAGTAATCGAGAGGATGTCCAATCATCAGTTTCATCACTTGAATCCACAGGTTCTGCCTTATGATGTCGAGGGATCACATTTATCTTCACCCTCTCTCTACCACGTCCAAGTGTCATGAAACCTTCATTCCAGTAGTTTCTTGCATGAACTCTCCTTAGCCATGGTCTTCCCAGCAACATTGGGTACGCAATAGTACCATTTTTCATCACCTGAAAGTCTACCACACATACAACACCCATAACAGATATTGCCACATTTGAAACTACACCTTCTGGTTTAGTTTTTCCTTTATTTAATGACCTTAACATAAGTGTTGAAGGGCGATCAATTTTTAAACCCAACATATTCATTACAGACTTGGTCATTACATTAACTGCAGCACCTCCATCAACTAAGACATCATGAATTGAAATACCATTACATAATACCTCAGCTTGTGGAGCATAGGGATCTACCTCTACCTCCAAAACAGGGACCTCAACCTCCTTCCTTCGTCGAGCATTGAGTCCACTTCGCAACTCCCGCCTCTTCTCAGAAGACATAGCCAAGAGTTGACCATATGTAATATTTGCAGGCCTTTTGGACAGATCTTCTAAGATGGAGTATGGTCCTTGCCCCGTGAAATCGAAAATCCCGCACACCCAACTTTCTTCTCCTATGTTTCTTACTAGTTTCTCCTTTCATCTTCTTAGGATCATTTCCATCTTGATTATCTTTTTCTTTCTTTCTTTTTGTTACAAACACATCTACTTCATTATTTCTACTCTTATCTACTACATCAAAAGAATTCACAGTGCTTCTCCTTTATCATTATCTCCTTTACCGGATGTATGAAGCTCTATCTAGACAATTATACTTATAATGACCCTTTTTATAACAACCATAACATACAACTTCAGAAATATTTCTTTTTGGACCTCTATCTCCTCCCTGAGAACTAAATTCTTTTCCTTGAAGAAGATTAATAGTTAACTGACCCATCTTTTTGAGCAGATCTTCATACTCAGTAGATGTACTAGGAGAAATATTTGTGCTCACCGGAGTGGTTGTGGATTCTGGACCAAAGGTGCTGGTGTAGGCTCTACTTTAGCAACAATTTCTTTGGGCTCCTCTTCCATGCTTTCTTCTTGCCTTCTTGCAATCTCCTTTGCTTGTTCAATGGTAGTTGGGCGGTCATACTTCACTCATTTTCTGATCTCTGGCTTCATCCCAAGAATGAAGTGCTTACATAGGAGATTATCCACGCCGTTCATCAACCCATCCGCTAATCCTTCCTTCCGGATCTAGGCATCGAGCTTCCTCCTTAGCTCTAGAACACGAGCATGATAATCCCTTATCTTCTCCTTCTCTCCTTGGGATAGCTTTGTGATCTCGATCATGAGATCTGCATATTTCTGTTGTTCACCAAATTCTTCAAGAAAACTTTCAGTTAATAAATCCCATGAATTTTTCACATTTTCACCTAGTGTTTCAAACCACCTAAGTGCTGAACCATCCAAAAAGGTAGGAAAAAA
This sequence comes from Taxus wallichiana var. yunnanensis, assembly GCA_018340775.1. Lineage (NCBI taxonomy): Eukaryota > Viridiplantae > Streptophyta > Pinopsida > Cupressales > Taxaceae > Taxus > Taxus wallichiana. Next base: position 852,613,787 of record CM031237.1, read on the forward strand.
TTCAGTCCATTGTTCCCTTCTTATAAGGCCATTACAAATACAAGATCGTTTAAACTCTTGAATGAAAGAGGAAGCATCTTCATTAGATTGGGCTGAAAAAATAGGAATCTTCCCCATTTTCAAAAGTAACCACCGTAAAATACCAACCCACAAGTACAATCAACAAGACTTATGTGCACAAATAATTGGAATCACTGTAATAGAAAGTGACTTTACACCTTTCTACAGTAAAATAGAAATGACCATGGTAACTATGGTAAAACTTGACTTATGCGGTAAAAACTGACTTTACTGTGGTAAACACTATTCACAATAAAAAGTGAAGTTACTGCGGTAAATACTATTCACGGTAAAAAGTGACTTTACTGTGATAAATACTATTCACAACAAAAATGACTTTACCATGGTAACTACTATTCACGGTAAAAATGACTTTACCATGGTAACTACTATGCACAGTAAAAATAAGGTTACCCTCCAATTGATTTTTGACTAAGTGGGAATATCTCTCCAGAAAATCCACCAACAAGGAATGGTCCCGGCAACGGAACCAAAATGTCATCACCAATCCGGCACTATGATAATTCTTCACCGAGAACTCCTCGTGCTATGATTATTTACTAATGCACAACCTTTAGTTTGGTGGATGTAATCTGGAAACACAACAACAAACATAACACAAGAATACCATAGACTATGATAAAAAGGAATGATGATAAATCTGAAATATCAGAGTAAATTATAATATTAGCATGAAATTGTTACAATCTCACCCATGAGGTACTTCAAGTGTTATTGACTTCACTTGCATTCCACCAATACTATGGGAGAAACTTCACAATTACACCTCTTAATGGCTTCTTCAACACACCTTTAAACTGATGGCTTCCTTTACACACTTACTCATACAATATTTCTCACTACTTCCTTCTATGCTAAATGAGGGGGGTGGCCTCTTTATTTATAGACTTCTAGGCTTATCCATCTTATCTCTAAGATAGGATAAGAAATCCACTCTGACGAATCATATTCCATACCTTAACTCTTATCTGTACATGTAAGCTTATCTTTTAAGATAAGATAAACCTTATCATTTCACATGGGTTCCACATTTTTAGACTTTTTACAAATAAAATATACAAAATATTTATGACCTCACTCCTTGTCCTTATTACCAATATAATATTTCTAATTCCTAATCATGTAGACCCTACTTCTCTACTTACCCCAACTTTGACATTTTAACATTACTGGACCACTTACGACAACTATTTACTTTTTACCACAACATTCCTATTGTACTTTTGACTATTGCCGTACTATACATTATTGGCGGCATCGTATTGGCAGCGCCGTTATCTTCTATCGGATGCTACTACTAATTATACTTAACAACATCCTATTCCTAATACATACATTAATGAAATAGAAATTACGGAGGAAAATTTTAGTGTCGACAGGTCCTCGGTGACCTTGTTTTGTTGGTTCCTTGGTTCATTTTTAGGAGATGGTTCTTGTTTTCTGCTCTTAAAATTGACTCCTTTTCCCAATGGATGTTTTTCGTACTTGTATTTGAATCTTGTGGCACTCACAGAGTGCCCATCCCTAATCCAGAGCTGATATTGGTGCTCGATTTGTTTTGCCCCATTTACTTTTGAAATCTCTCATTTTATGGCCCCTGTCACATTTTATCTCCTCGTGTCATGCTTGAAAAGACTCTATTTTCCATTTTGTTACCATAATCAATCCTTTCCTGGGCCGAGAATCACTTATGGATCCATAGTTATGTCCTTGTTTCTCTGTTCATCTGAAAAAGCCTGTAAATTGGGTGTAAAAACTTAGGCTGTCCTATTCTTTCCATTTTCCATAGTTGAGAATTGTCTGTCTCTATTTTTGTCCTAAATACTTGAAGAACATGAATGGATGTAACTTGGGGAGTGTGTTTTAACCATGTAACATTTCTAAATTCTCTGCCCTTGAGGAAAATTTCATCTCCAGGCTCAAACAATTGTTTTCCTACATTTTTACGGTTAAACAGGTGTGGTTTCGTAGTCAAATTTACATCTTTAAACATATGTGGAAATGTGGCCCTTTTTGGTTGGATGCGGCTCATGGGGCACTCTAAAAATTTGTGGATCATTTTGACTGAAACTCACCCACTTGGAGGAATGATGCTCGTTTGAAGACTCACCTTTTTTTTGGCCTTGAAGTTGCACCGGAGAGGACACGTGGAGGATTCCTCTAGCTCTACTAGGGACTTAAAATGTTACAGGAATTTTCTAAGGCTTGGGACACGTGGTGAGCCCACGCTCATTCAGGGTCTTCACTTTTGGGGACCATATTGAAGTTGCGCCATAAAGACATGTGGAGGTTTCCACTGGGTCTCCTTTCCTTAGACTTTTCAGCAACTTCCTAAAGGGCCTAAGACATGTGGAGGGACAACACATTTTTGGGAACCAACCCTTGAGTTTTATTTTGAAGAAGCGATAGGAGGACACTTGGGGCTTCCTTCACTCTCCCTTTTTTCTTGGACTTTTCAATGGTTGAAGAAGACTATCTCAGACCTTGGAAACATGGACCTTCCGCCAAACTCACAAGTTTTTAGTAGACTCTGTTGGATCGCAACATGTGGTGACCTTGCTCTCATTCAGGGTCTCTACTTTTGGGGACTATCTCAAGATGTGCCATTGAGACGCGTGGCGGTTTGAAAAGTCAAGAGGCAGGGAGGCGGGCCATCGGGGCAACTTGGATTTTTGCCTCTTGTTATTTAAAAGATTAAAATCATCAAAGTGGCCCGCAAGCCCGACAAAGAATAGTCAAAATTTTCTCCATTCAATGGCGAAGATGTGGACTTTCAGGGAAAATTTAGAAAAATTTTCTTTTATGGAGAAAGGGGTTGAAAGTGTAAAAAGGAAGCATGGTTCCACTGGGACCCACATCAAAAACTACAAGCAAAAGGACGGAGCTGCGGGGAAAATTTGGAAAATTTCCTTTTTCAAAAAATAGGTGAAATAGTAGAATGTAGCCACAGTTCCTTTGGGACCCACGTTGGGACACGTGTCAAGCCCATTTTTCAAAGGTGGAGGGGCGGAGCAAATTGAGAAAATTTACATTTTCTCCAAAAGGTGTAAAAAGTAAAAGGAACCCCAAGCCCATCTTAACTCAGATCTCCCACGTGGACGGTCTAGATTCAAAAGAGAGATCAATGACAACTGTGCATTTATATGATTTTTGCCATTTCTACTCCAAAGCTCCTTGGGATGTGAATTTTTATGATTTTTTATCATTTTTTGGAGTCTCCTACATGCCAAATGAAGAGGAACATTAATTTGGTATCCTATTGGGTGGGGAAGGTCTAAAAATGTCTTTCACCATTAAAGATGTAATCAGACTGCTAGATTTGACCTGATATTTCTTTCCTTGGCATGCAAGAGACCTGTTGATATCTCGGTTTGGTGGGAAAAATCTGAAATGTCTTTTACCATTAAGATGTGATCTAACTATTGGCCTCAATCTGATTTTCCAGTTTTCCTTCCTTGGCATGCAAGAACCAAATTTGACAGATTGGAGGAGGAAGTAGTTGGTGTGTGAGATGAAAGAATGATTTACCAGGTGAAGAATTGAATGTTGGAAATATTTAGAGAGATTTTCCCTCTGCACACCTGACAACTTTTTTGCAAATATGATTCTGGGAGTCTCAACATGCAATGGTGCTTTGAATGTTTCTAGGTTTTGGGGAAAAATCTATTGTAAGTGAAGTATTATAAATTGCATGAATTTGTCATGCAAATGGTTGGGGTGTTAGAGGTCGTGATTGATTTTTCTAAGAGAAAAGCTTGATAGAACCCGCCTTTCTGAGAAACCATTTGAAGAAACCTATTTATCTCCTTTGTGTTAAATTTGATCATGTGAAGGTGGTTGCGAGTGTATAACCATTGACAAGCTCTAAGATTGTTCTAGAAACTTTCCCATGTTGATAAATTTAATCAAACTTGAGTTAATCTATGTTATTTTTGGGAAAAATTTGTGTTTGCTTCATTTATGAATGTCTACAAGTAGTTTTCTTGTTCCCGTTGTAATCTTACATTGAAATCTTTGTGAATCACACAAGATCTTATCCTTGTGATAGTTTGGTGGCATTTACAATTTCATTTATTAGAAGAGCTTTCATTTGATAGTGAAATAAACAAATTTAAAATCACTATGACTCCTAGCATGACTATAAGATTGTTTGTTAGCCTTTGAGGGTATCTTAGGTGTGATGAAACAGAGGTTGATAATGTTTAGTTAATTTTTCCAATTTGAGCCTTCATTTTGGATCCTTGAAGTTTGTGTGAAAAGTGCTGATCTGGGCCTCCATTAAAGCACATATTCTAGTTAAAGGAACATCCTAGCTATCCCAAAGCATTCTGTTGTTCAAGATATCCATTTTGGGAAAATTTCTCAAGGATCTAGTGAATCAAGTTCATTTCTACCTCACCTCCCACCAAAAATTCATTTAAAAACAACCAATCATACCCATACTACCCCTGTTTGTCCTGTGTGTGTACAAATGCATAATCTCTGTTACTAAAACATACATAAGCAATCAAGTTTTCATTGTCTTTAGTAGCCTAAACCTTGCTTAGAAAAAATCTCCATTATCTAGGGTGAAAACTCGTGAGAGTTAGATTTTTATGTATTGATCATCTTTTCTTCAAGGTCTTCTCAATAACTCTGCAATGAAGGACATCTCTTTCTCCTCCACAAACAACATGCTACAAAAGGGTCCTCTCACCCTGGTTGAGAGGCACAACCATAAAGCAATTAGGATAGATCAAATCCTCTTAAGGTGCTACCCATTTCTCCACATCTGAGTGACAAAGAGCAAGCTGCATTCCTTCCCCGGCTACAAAATGATACACAATGTGTTCTGCTTGCCTCTAAGCTTCTATCAAAACCATGATCTTTTAAGCCTTCGAGGAGAATCAATTTGGGTACCAATAAGGTGCAATGAACACAAGAGAGGGTTGAAAATCATTCACAAACATGTATTATTGCTCCACAAATTTGATATAGTACACTACAATGGTCAAGAGGAAAGATTTGCATTACAGTTTTGATGGGAGGTTTTAAATCCACAAATCCACTTACATACAAGAGAAGAAGGGAGCGTGCAAAGCCAAACTGTCCAACCTTTTGAAAAAGGTCCTTCCTTACAATATATAGGAAGAAAGAGAGAAGGAAGAGAGAAGAATTTTGAAATCTTCCTTCAACCACCCAAAAATGCATTAGATTCACTTGCAACAATGATGGGTTCCATGAAAAACCCATGCCTCCATGTACTCTTTCTTTTTGGGCATGAAGGAAGCCCATACCTTCATTATTGTGGTAGGTGAGTAGCCTGACAACCTAAAAAATGGAGGACTGTATTTATTAATTTTGAATAAATTAGTCCCACTAATTTAAGTAGAAGACACAAGAGCTTTCCAAAAAGTCATTTCTAATGCAAATTCAAGATCCTACTCAAAATTTATGTCCATCTAAAGGTCGAGGTGTCATTCTGCAAAAATGACAGGTGGTTGGCTCTGTCTTGCTTAGAGTTTGAAATGCATCCAACCCTAGAAATCCTAAAATTTAGACTTCAGAAATTTTCATTTTGGAGATTGAAACACTGTTCACCTCTTAAAATGGCATGAGAGTTCCAAAAGTCTGAAACCTAAAAACTTGAAAGTCTAAAATTTCAGACTTTCGGGGTTCGTAATTTTAGACATTGTGTTGTGTTTTTTGTGTTTTGGGGCTTGAGAGTTCCAAAAGTTTGAAACTAATTTTGGACTTTCAGAATTTGAATTTTGAACATTGAGTCTTCAAACCTTTATCACTATTCACCTCTCAAAACCTGTTGAGACTTCTGAACCTCTGAAACCCGAAAGTTTGAAAGTCAAAAAAATTCAAACTTTCAGACTTAGGGATTTTGGACTTTGCTGATCCCTATTCCTTTCTCGCTCACCGAGATCCCAAAACCCCAAAACCCGAAAGTCTGAAATTTTAGACTTTCGAACTTTGGGATTTCAGACTTTTTGGGGCCTTTTTTCCAACTTCACGCTTGAAAAATTTGAAACCCTGAAACCAAAGTGAAATTTCAGACTTTTAGAGTTTTGGGGTTCGGAAACTTTTATCCTTGCTTTGAGTCCCTGAAATCCACCCTATCCTACCTCCAAAAGGCTCCACCTCCAAAGTCTGAAATTTCAGATTTTGGACTTCTTCCTTTCCCGAAATATCTGCAACTTGCTTGGGCCTAATTAAACCTTTTGGATCAAATCTGAAATGGAAACTCTTGATGGATCAACTCCTCCATTTTCACTGCGTGCAAGTTCCTACTTGTCCAATTTTTCTCGAGGGGAAAAATTGGATAAAAATTGGCGACTCACATGATCACCTATCTGCTAGGTGTAAGATCAGTTACTTTGAAGTATCCATTGGGCATGGAGTCATGAATGATAACCTGACACTAATATTTTACTTGAAACTTATCCTTGAATGCTTGCACTCACTGATCCTGAACATGACCTTGCTACTTGTACTCTCAATTTTCATAAGAAAATCTTGAAGATGAGATTTATGAGAGTAGATAATTGTCTTGACTTAGAGTTTTCACCGTCCTGAAATGGATTATTACAACATTCACTTGGAGGCACACTGAACTGCATAGTGATACAACCTAGAGTAACAAAACCTGTGCTAGAGCACTTAGGGAAATTGAAACCTAAACTACAACAAGACAATGTGCATACGCACTTAGAGGAATTAAAATCCTAAACTAATATTTACAAGGGTGAAAATTTTCCTTTTAGTAGCAATGTTTAAGATAGATTCTATTTACTGGAATTGGAAGCTCCTCTCCCTTTAAGGTAGACAATTGGAAGGCATTGCAACTTTTACATCCTGTGACCATGTAGGAGCCACTCCAAATGACATCAAACTTGGAATTTCTTCCTAGTTTTGCTCGATTTGCATCCCACTTTAGAACTAGGTCCCCTTCCTAAAAGGTCCTTGCTCTTTCTTTCTTATCAAACCATCTTTTAATTAATGATTGATCCTTCTCCATTGTTTGAACTGAATATTCTTTGATCTCTTCCAATTCCATCAGTTCTGCATGCCTGGCCTCCATTGGTTTGAACTCATACAACACCAACTGCTTCATGATCTCCAATGTAGGTAGTTTTAATGATATAGGCAACACTACCTCTTTCCCATAGACCAGTTTGTAAGGGGAATTACCTGTTGACCTCTTTGGTGTGATCTTGTTAGCCTATAATGCTGATTTTAGCATTGTATGCCATGTCCTCTGGTTTTCATTTAGAGTCCTTCTGATGATTCTTAGAAAATTCTTGTTTGTGGTATCTTCCTGCCCATTACCATGTGGGTAATAATTTGAAGAGGTGCTCAAGTAGATCCCATTCTTGACATATCATTATGTGATCTTAGAACCTAGGAACGCCAATGCATTGTCTGATATAATAGTGGATGGTACTCCAAACCTAGTCACTATCCCCTCATAAAAGTCCAATATGCTAGACTTCATTTCTTCTTTGAGTGCTACTGCCTCAGTCCACTTGGTGAAATAGTCTATTGTTGTAAGAATCCACTTGTGACCTTGGATTGAATTTGGATTGATGACCCTAATGAAATCCAATCCCCATTGCATGAATGATTGGTCAACCAAAATTGGGTGCAATGTAAGTGCTGCTAACCTTTCTTTTCCTATGAAGAATGCACATTTTTTACAATTCTTGATCCATGTGTAGTAGTCACTAAAATCATGGGACAATAGTACCCCACTTTCATTATTTTGAGAGCTATTACTTGTGGGGGAAAATGACCTCCGGCCTTTCCATCGTGAAAATCCTATAACACCTTCTCAATTTGACCTGTTCTAAAATCCTTCTAAAATCCTGTAGCCATTATGATTATAGACATAACAATCAATTCTAAGCATAATTTTTTGAGAGGTGCTCATGTGCCATTGAAATATTTATAGCTTGCTCCACTAAAGTGCATTAGTGAGTGTTTTTTTAAAAGAAAAATGAAGCTTGCGTGGTCATGGTATGTTTGACAGAGTGCCCAAAGAGATGAGGCCTCATGAACTACAATGATTGTAGGAAACCAAAGCATAGTGAAGAAGGGACATGATTTTATCATATGCTATAGTTATAAGTGCTCTAGTAGGTATGTATGAAAAATGTGGAAGCATGCGCTTGGAACATGAACTGTTCAACTAAATTCCTGAAATGTGGCCTCATGTACTGCAGTGATAGTAGGATATGTACAAAATCGGTTTGTTGAAAAGGCTTTAGAAACTTTCAAGCAAATGCAATCGATAGGTTTAGAGCCAAATATTCTTCTTCAGTTTGTATCGCCTTTCCCAAGCCACAACTTCATTTATTCCTACTCTTTTTATTTTATTTCAAGTAGTATTTGATGGGGTTTATACATGGGATGTGCCATTTCCCACTATTCCATGTATGTCCAAGTAGATTTTTTCTTGCACTCTCCTCTTGCATGAAAAAGCCTCTATTTTCTCTTTCTTAGCAGAGTCTCACCTAATATCCCCTCATGGAATGCCATGGTTGCAAGATTTATGCAAATCGTTGGTTAAAAAACTTTGGGATAGGGCAAAAGAACCATCAAAGCACATTGAAAAAAATATTTTAGATAGTTTCCCCAACATGCACCAAATGAGTTGAAGGATAGAATCCTAGTATATACATATCCTAACAAGTATTCCTTATTCCTTGATAGATTTGATGTTGCTTTCGAGGTGAATATCACTGCAACTTTCCGTATCCGTGATGGTTTAGAAGAAAAACAAATAAAATGTCCATCGTTATGGGAGGTTAACTTCTGTGCAGAAGTGGGCATGTGGGCAGCCATGTAAAATCTAGAAAATACAGTGTTGTTTTCATACCTACAAGAACATTGCACTTTTTAAATTGATGGATTATGTGCATCTCTAAAAAAATGTCTTGCAACAATTGGGAGATGAACTTGGTTTCAGTGGGGAGTCAACTCGTACTCGAAGGTTCTTGATGACTCTAATAATTTATTGGGAAGCATGGGCAAGGCATTGAACTATTCAATCAAATGCCTCAGATAATTATAGGCTCATGGAATGCTTCGTCTTTTGGATATGCACAAATGCTTTTATTGAAGCGGCTCTAGATAATTTTAAGCAAAGGAAATTGGGGGAGTGTTCCGGATGCTCATACCATTCGAGGAAATGACTTATGGAGATGTGGAATCGAGCTCCACAACTTTGGCCATTCATTTCCCCTTAGGCATAGTCTCCTTACCTTTATCTTTTTATAATTATCGTATAATTTGGTTATCCGTTTGCAATAAAATTAAAATATTAAACTATTATATACTCAAACAATTGGATATTTTAACCAAACGGCTAGTGCAATCAATAAAACAACACCTGATGATTTTTCTACCTATTTATAATTTGACCCTCAATTGTGTCACAACCATAAACTCATTCATTGCTAAACCTAGGGTATCAAAACTTGGTGTTCGTGTTCGTTGGTTTTGGCGAGAGATAGATGAGTTAACTAAAACAACCATATTATCTACATTACAAAGTTAGAAAAATGCTATTTCCAGAGACTTGAAAAACAACACTCTAGCCTCGTAAAAGAGTTGTCAAGCATCGTATGCATTCCCTGTTATGTAGAGAGTCACATTAAGCATTATCCCGACCTTATTTTACCATTTTTGTGTTCTCTTTGTTGATCCTCTAGGACCCTTGTTACACCTCATTTTGCACTTTTAGGAAGTTAAAATTGAAAATTTGAGTTTTGTATCGGCTCGTTGTTTGGACCCTGAACAACGAAAAGCTTATACGATTTTACGAACCTCTAGTATTTTTACTAGAAAATTTCCTGAACCTTTGGTTTGGGAAAATCCCATCCCTGGTTAGTTTGGAAAAGGGGTTTCGTAGGCCTCTAGTCGCTGTTTGACTAGGTCAAACTTGACCGATTATGACCGGTGGCTCGGAAAACCATTTGTCAATTGTACACCATTCTCTAGTTTTGGACTCACAAGACTCCCACTTTCTACCCTGGATTAGAAACTTATTAGCACTTGTAAATAACTCTATGTTTGGTATATAGGAGGACACGTAGGAATTTTCTCATCATGAATTTGCTTATTGGAAGGCTATTTTTAACCCACTTTCTTACCCTTTGAGCCAAAATTGGGCATTTTTGCAACTAGCAGGAAAATGTAAAGGAAATTCATAGGACCCTAGTCAAGTTAGCAAATCATCATGGAAACTTATTAGCACTTGTAAATAACCTGTTTGAAACTCTATCTTGTGACTTGTTGTGTGGAATTAGACTTTCGACAAAACAATGTTTCTCTCTCTTCCCTATCTCTTTCTCTCTTAGGTAGGTAAGAAATGAAATGGAATTAATATGTGTCTCTAACCCTCTCCCTTAGAATGAAAATTATTATTATGTAAATGGGAAACTAAAATTGTAAATTATGATAGATCTAGGTAGATGCCATGCCAACAATTTATCATTGATTTCATGCTCACATGGTTTTGAAGGATGTAAGTAAGATGGCGAAACGACGTGGTTGTAATTCATTGTATATTATTGTAATTTATTTATGTTAATAGAAAGAGATATATATGTATGTAATTCTATGTTATAGTAAGGACTCATTATTAAAATTTAGTAATATGAATGAGATGCTAGTTTTAGGGGTGTTTTGAGAATTGTGCATTTAACTATAGGTGTTCTTGTGATTCAAATTGACATATGGTAAAAAAAAGGGTGTTGAATATATATGTTAAGTGAAATTGTAGAGGATAGTTCAACATTTGTGAAGTATTTAAAGTTTTATTAGTGAAGTTTTTTAATATTTTAAATGCTAGGGTTTAAGGGAAATGCTCATCTAAACATGGGTGTTATCTTGAGCCCCAAATTTTGTATTGTAAAAGTTGGATATGTATGTTAAATGAAATAAAATTTAATATCTTATAGTGCATTCTTGTTGTGAAATTTATGGAGAAATATCTAGAGTGTTGTGTTTTTAACTAGCAAATATAGAAAGAGACCTAATTATAATAGTCAACCTCAGCTTAAAACTTGTGCATATCTACCCTTCTCACATGATATTTCTTAACATAGAAGAAACCAAAACCTTAAAAGGAACTTAAAACCTTACACTTGATGGCACCTTCTAGCTTAAGTAACTAAGAGCCCAAGTTTGAGGTGTTTGTTATAGCATATATGCTTAGCAACATTGTTATGAACGTGACAATTAGGAACCACATGGTAAAAATTGGTCTTGGGTATGTAACTCCCACATGACACCCCCATCATCTCCTCCACCTCCTAGTGGAACGTGTCACAAAATTACGTGAGGGAGTGATGGAGGTGCTTACATCACTACCTATTCTTTGTACTAGCATCTGCCGTGGTGATACCCCTATATGTAGTCTTCCATGTGGACCTACCTGTGCCTGTGCCTGTAGATATGGGCCATGTACCCATTGTTCTATTGTATCTAAATACCTCATGTGGTATATCCAATCTACATGGTAACATTGTCACATACCACATTGTATAATCCAGGGTTGTCCCAAGATCCACTTTCTACAGCTACTTTAACCAAGGTTGTGGAGATACCTGTAAAAATTTAGTGTGTGCTTGACCTAGTCTGATCCAAGGCCCCATGTGGAAGACCTCTCTGAATCTACATGCGTACCAAATCTCATCACCAAGAATCCACTGGATGAGACCAAACTGACGTTGAACCTTGTCCACTCTATACCACTCTGAGACATAGTCCCTTCTCCCAAGAATGAAATGATCCACAAAAAAAACTCAACTCAACAACGTCCTTGAATTTCCACCGGTACAACCTATAGGGCCGCCATGTGATCATATGCAATTGTACCTCATCAAAATCTCACCTGTAATAGTCTCCATGTGTCCCCCACAGCTACAAATATCATCCTCATATGTGACCTAGCTCATGACAGATGGCTCTCCAAGAACTCGATCTCTCAAACTTCCTATAGAGTGGCCTATCCCAATGTGATCCCAAGCCCATATCTATAATAAAGTGGCAACACCTAATGACCTATGTTCATGATAATCTATCAGGTGAAAATCCACGTATAAATGAGCCAATATACAATGACCCCAGTAGTACACATATCCTTGAAGTAGGCCATGAATCACTCCAATGAGGTCCAAAGGGAATCGAGCACCAATATTTTTAGGGAAAAATATGCCACTGAAAAGAAATAACAAGAACATAGGTACCTATCCTAGCCACTGATCGTCCATGAATCTCCTAATAAAGACTGTCATACCTCGATGGGGTATGATGGCACTTCAAACAACTCAGTTATCCATCACTAAATGCGGTCCCAATGACCATTTTAAGTGATTAGGTGACCCTGGATAGGGACTCGTAGGATCCACCATACATCCTCTAATGTAACACTCATCTCACTAGTAGGTAGATGGAAGGTCTGAATCTCACTCCACCACCTTTTAGCTAGGGATGTGAGAAAACCATGATCTAAGGTAATCCATGGCATATGGGCCACATAAGATAAACCAATCACCTTCAAGGTGATCTCTAAAAAAATTCAGTCGTGATGGCTAAATGATGCCTTATAGGCCCAGATCCGCCCCTATCACTAATACATCTCTAGTACATACAAACTTACTTTTAGATCCAATCAGGTCATTTATTATGATCTTATTCTTCTATTCTACCATATTATTCTCTAGTTTGTCATCAAATTATTCTATTTTTCTTATAATTCATCTATTTTAACCATTCAAGGTTTCTAAAATCCTTTGTTTTCTTCTAAAAACATGCTAAAAATGTCTTTTGTGCATGGGCGCACCCCTTTGTGTGCTAGCACAAGTGTTCCCATGCATAACCCTTGAAAATGGTGCATGGGCGCACCCGTTTGTGCACTAGCACATATGTGCTCATGCTCCACAAAAAAAAAAAAAAAAAAAACAAAATAAAAATAAAAATAAGGGAAGAATCACATAGGTGCATACCTTTTGCACCATCACAAGTGTGCCCATGAAAATTGGCAACATGGTGCATAGGCACACCCCTTTGTGCACTAACACAAATGTGTCTACACAAAACCTTGCACAATGGTGCATAGGCACACCCATATGTGCACCAACACAAACACACTCCTACAACAAGTAAAAATAAAATAAATAAAGAAAAACCAATAATTCCATATGTGCACCCCTATTTGCATAGGAAAATATGCGCCCATGCAAGCCCTAACATAGGCGCACCCCCTTTTTTTGTCCTAATTTTTCCTAAAAACATAATTTTTTTACAAAAATTAAATGCTTTAAAAGACTAGGGGTAAAAAGGAGCTTTGTGTACATGTGGTCTTTCCATTGGGAGCATCATGTAGTCTCTCACGCAATCCACATGGTGTCTTCGATTCTACACCCTCGCCATTCCCTCCCGTAGGTCAAAGCTCAAATCAACATTAAAATGATAAGTAAATGTGGTAAATGAATTGACTACAATGGCTTATATAACCCTTTTACCTCCCACGACATGTTTCTCACCCTCGAGGCACTCTGGATCCATCATGGTTATTCTACATTCTTCTACAACTCACCGCGATGATTATTTTAAATAAATAATTATTTTTGGCACGTTTTCGCTATATAGGGGCATATGTTGTGGTTACCTGATGATTTTTTACTACCTTAGGCATATTTTTTCTTTATGGTCACTTTTAATGAGGTATTACGACTTTGTTATTTATTTTACAATATATTCTTCCTAAAAATTCAAACATTTAAAACAATATAAATTTTTGAAAAACCCAAAAGTTTTGGTAAAATCATTAAAATTCCAAAAAATTGTAAAAATTTAATTTTTTTATAAAAATTGGTAAACAACGTGCATACAAATTGAAGCATGTATCACTTGCATTATCATCAACATCAAAATTTGTCCTACAAAATCATATTTCTATGGTTCTTTCTTGTTCTGGTCTTGAATGACTTGCAAATCATCATGATCTACCTCCATTAACAAAAGCTCGGTTGTATGATATGTCGGTACCCCCGTGCAACAATGAGTTGCCAGAGACTATGTCGAGTGCATGAAATTTTTTCCATGGGACTAATTGTGTCCTCCATTATTCCCCTTACATGTATCCTTGCTTGGGGCACCATTTTTAACCCTTATTGTTACAACACAAACATTTGGGAATTACAGTTTGATAACAAAAATATTGGTGCAACTATCTTAAATGTTGTTTGTTTGAGTGCATATGATTGTACTGGTTTCTATATTAGGTAGGATGGTTTAATTTCTCATATTGCATTGCATTTTGTATGTTGCATTGAGTTAAGCATTGTTTTACTTTCTCGTATTACTTTGCATTATGTATATTGCATGGAGTTACGTAATAACGGACAAATGTTAGTAATTTAGATTTTCATGTTATCTTACATTTTTGTTCATTTTAATAAAGGCCGATGATGTAGACATAGGGAAAAATGATATAACTAAGTTGCTAATTGAAAGGTTGGATGCAAAGATTGGGCTTGTCCTATATTCTCCATTCTCATTTCTCCTCCATTATCATTACTAATTTTTCTTCCAAATAACCAGGGGCAACAAACAACCATATTTATCCATATTCTTATTCCTTCGGATACCAAGGGTTTCATGCCCATTCTATCCTATTTCTTCTATCCATTTCAATCATATTTTTGATAATCAATTGAATTCTTCTATCACCCCATCGATACTCGAGGGGGCATCCTTTATTCTACTAATTTTTCTTCAAAAATTTACCTGTTTATGTTTGTCTACTATATTTGAAGAGAAGTCACTTACTTCATCTCAAACAAGGGCAAATGTAGACACCTAAATTCTGATTTTTGCATTCTTATTTCCAAACGCATGAAAATAAATCCCATTATTTCCAATTTCATTATAATTGGTGATTTTCACTAATTAACTAATGTTTCTTACCACTCTGGCCAATTAAAAACACATTGTTGATTTTTAATCCCTTTCACATTTAGGATGCCACTTTATGACAAATTGTAAGTCAAAATCCTCTTCAAAACAGACAATTAGTGATTATTAGCTAATTAAGCCTATTTTGCTCTTTTTTGGGTCAATGTACCCTAGTATTGGCTCAAACCCCTCTTATGACCAGTGAAAATAACCCCACTTTCCTCCATAATGTCTCAGCAAGCTTTAAAAGCTTATCCTATCCTCCTAGTTGACCCTAAGTGGTTGATTAAGGCTCCCACATCTTAATCACTTGTTAATTCACTAATTGTGATTAGAAAAGCTTAATCATGATTAGCAATTCTAATCTAATTTGGGGATTTTAGTCCCACATGCACCAAAATATTAGTTTTCCTCAAAGTGAAAACTATAAAAACAACTCACCTCATTCCTTTATACTTTACACCATGCTTTGATTTGCATCTCATATAATAAATATGATTTATAGCCAAGCTCAATCCTTGCCTAAAGCCTTCAATAAGGTTAGTAGATGGATATCTAAAATGACCAAGTAGTCATTTAGAGAGGTCATTTCACCTTGTTTGGAGTAGCAACCATACCAATTTGATTTCCCTCTTAGGTCTATTTAGATCCATGTTAGGTAATTAGCATATTAGTCGGCATGTTTAGTTAAAATTTGAATTATATTTGTAGTGCCATGTAAACAAATCAAATAAGTTTTTTTAAAAAGGGGCAAAGTGACTAAATGGTTTTGTTGAAAATAGAATTTTGCAGTGATGGGTGGGAGTGTGAAGAAAATACTAGGTGAGTAGGTTGGTAGAGGAGGCCTATTTGGAGGAGAGAGGGCCTTGTAAGAGTTAGTAGGGCATGGGCCCTAACCTAGCCATAGTCTACACCCCCAAATATGACATTTTCACCTTTTCAAGTAATCCTTCCATCCTTTCAGACATGTCATTTTCCTTGCATAATAAATCAAGCATTTAATTTATATCCATAACCATTGACCACACAGAAACCCAAGTTCAAGCCGAAAATTTTGCAGTATTTGGATAGTTGTTGTGAGGGCAGGACACAACCGTGGAAGGGGGATGCACATAATGGAGCTCTCACATATAGCTGTATTAATTTTCTTCTTCTATTTCTAAGCACCAAGAAAACATGCCCACACACCACCACAAGTTTAATTGACATGTTGATGTTTGACTAAGAATGTCAAACATGTAGACATAACAATAGATTTTGAGCATAATGTTTTGAGAGGCGCTCATGCGGTTGAAATATTTACAGCCTGCTCCACGAAAAATGCATTAGTGCGTGTTTTTTAAAAGGAAAATGAAGCTTGCGTGGTCAAGGTATGTTTGACAGAGTTCCCAAAGAGACGAGGCCTCATGAATTGCAATGATTGTAAGAAACCAAATCATAATGAAGAAGGGATATGATTTTTTCAGATGGTGTAGTTGTAAGTGCTCTAGTAGGTATGCATGCAAAATGTGGAAGCATTCACTTGTGAATTGTTCCAATAACTTCCTAAAATGTAGCCTCATGGACTCTAGTGATACCAGGGATATGTAAAAATGTGTTTGTTGAAAAGGCTTTAGAAAATTTAAAGTAAATACAATTGAAAGGTTTAGAGCCAAATATTATTCTTTAGCTTGTATCACCTTTCCCAAGCCATAACTTCATTTATTCCTACTATTTTTCTTTTATTTTGAGTAGTATTTGCTGGGGTTAAGACATGGGATGTGCCCTTTCCTGTTATTCCATTTACATCCCTGCAAATTTGTCTCTTACACTCTCCCTCTACATGAAAAACATCTATTTTCTCTTTCTTACTAGAGTCCCAGCTTGATATCCCCTCATGGAGTGCCATGGTTGCAAGATTTATGGAAATCATTGGTTAAAAACTTTGGGATAGGGCACAAAGAACTATCAAAGAACATTGGAAAATAGATTATAGAAAGTTTCCCAACCTACACCAAATGAGTTGAAGGATAGAATCCTAGTCTATACATCTCCTAACAAGTATTCCTTATTCCTTGATAGATTTTGTGTTGCTTTCGGGGTGAATATCACTGCATCTTTCCATATCCATGACGGTTTAGAAGAAAAAGGAATAAAATTTCCATTGTTATGGGAGGATAACATCTGTGAAAAAGTGGGCATGTGGGTTTCCATGTAAAATCTAGAAAATACATTGCTATTTTCATACCTATAAGAAAATTACACTTTTTGAACTGATGGATATTGTGCATCTCTAAAAACAATGTCTTGCAACAATTGGGAGATGAACTTGGTTTTAGTGGGAAGTCAACTCATACTCAAAGGTTCTTGATGACTCTAATAATTTATTGGGAAGTGTGGGAAGGGCATTGAACTATTCAATCAAATGCCTTAGACAATTATAGCCTCATGGAATGCTTTGTCTTTTTGATATACACAAATGGTTTTATTGAAGCGGCTCTAGAGACTTTCAAGCAAAGGAAATTGGGGGAGTGTTTCGGATGCTCGCAACCATTCGAGGAAATGACTTGCAGAGATGTGGAATCGGGATCCACAAATTTGGCCTATTCATTTCCCCTTAGGCATGGTCTCCTTACCTTTATCTTTAATAATTCTCATATAATTTGGCTATCCGTTTGAAATAAAATTAAAATATTAAACTATTAGATACTTAAATAATTGGATATTTTAACTAGACGACTAGTGCAATCAATAAAACAACACCTCATGATTTTGCTACCGATTTACAATTTGACCCTCAACCATGTCACAACCACAACCTCATGCGTTGCTAAACCTAGGGTGTCAAAATTTGGTGTTCATTTCCATTGGTTTTGGCGAGATCTAGATGAGTTAACTAAAAAAACCATATTATCTACATTGCAAAGTTAGAAAAATGCTATTTCCAGAGAATTGCAAAACAACACTCTGAGCCCCGTAAAAGAGTTGTCAAGCATCGTATGTGTTCCCTATTATGTAGAGAGTCATGTCAAGCATTAGCTTGACCTTGTTTTACCATTTATGTTCTCTTTGTCGCTCCTATAGGATCCTTGTTACCTCATTTTACACTTTTAGAAAGTTGTTAAAATTGAAAAGTTGAGTTTCGTATCAGCTCGCTATTTGGACCTTGAACAATGAAAATATTATAGGCCTTCACAACCTCTAGTATTTTTATTAGAAAATTTCCTAGAACCATTGGTTTGGGAAAAGCCCATCCTTGGTTAGTTTAGAAAAGGGGTTTCGTAGGCCTCCAGTCACTATTTGACTAGGTCAAACTTGATCGATTATGACTGGTGGATTTGGAAAACCATTTGCCAAGTATACATCATTCACTAGTTTTGGAATCCATCAGTCCCTATGTATTTTCAATATATAGGTGGACACATAGGAATTCACTCGTTGTGAATTTGCTTATCGGAAGACCATTTTTGAATGTACTTTTTACCCTCTCAGCCTAAAATTGGGCATTTTTGCAACTAGTAGGAAAATGTAAAAGAAAGTTGTATGACCCTATTCAAGTTAGAAAATCATCGTAGAAACTTATTAGCACTTGTAAATAACTATTTAGAACTCTATCTTGTGACTTGTGTGGAATTATAATTTTAGAAAAATAGTGTTTCTCTCTCTTCTCTATCTCTATCTCTCTCCTTGGGTAAGAAATGAAGTGAAAGGAAATGGAATGAATATGTGTCTCTAACCCTCTCCCTTATAATGTAAATTATTATTATATAAATGGGAAACTAAAAGCGTTAATCATGGGAGATCTAGGTGGATGTCATGCCAACAATTTATCACTTATTTCATGCTCACATGGTTTTGCAGGATGCAAGTAAGTTGGTGAAATGATGTGGCTGTAATTCATTATATATCATTGTAATTTATGTATGTTAATTGAAAGAGATATATATGTATTGCTATGTTACAATAAGGACTCATTATTTAAATTTAGTAATATGAATGAGATGCTAGTTTTAGGGGTGCTTTGAGAATTGTGCATTTAACTATAAGTGTTCTTGTGATTCAAATTGGCATATGGTAAAAAAGGAGGTTGGATATATATTTTAAGTGAAATTGTAGAGGATAGTTCAACATTTTGTGAAGTATTGAAAGGTTTATTAGTGAAGTTTTGTAATATTTTAAATGCTAGGGTTTAAGGGAAATGTTCATCTAAACATGGGTGTTATCTTGACCCCAAATTTTGTATTGTAAAAGTTGTATATGTATGTTAAATGAAATCAAATTTAATATCTTATAGTGAATTCTCGTTGTGAAATTTATGGTGAAATCTCCAGAGTGTTGTGTTTTCTAACTAGAAAATATAGAAAAAGACCTAATTATAACAATCAACCTCAGTTTAGAACTTGTACATGTCTACCCTTCTCGCATGATCTTTCTTAATACAAAAGAAACCAAAACTTTAAAAGGAACTTAAAACCTTATAATTGATAACACCTTCTAGCTTAAGTAACTAAGAGCCCAAGTTTGAGTTGGTCGTTATAGCCTATATGCTTAGCGACATCATCGTGAACCTGATAATTAGGAACCACATGGTAAAACTTGGTCTTGGGTATGTGGTCCCCTTGTGGGCTTGAAAGATGTGTGTGTAGTAAGGAGAACGTGATTACCTTTAGGTAGTACTTTATGGGTAACCAAACCCCAACATAATGTAAGATCCTCTTGGTCGAGAACACATGTAAAGTGAAGAGTGTAGGTGGCGAAGATCACTAACTAACCTTGGAAGTCACCTTTAAGAGTTGGGATCATAAATGAACTCAATACCCAATTTATATTATCATTTGGGTTATATGGTGCAATACTCAGAGTTAAATGTGAAACTTAGTAACTTATTAAATTATGGTTAGTTTGTGGGAAAGTAAACATAATTGGTGTGCTAGGAGATGAGAGAATTTTAGATCATTCATATAATGTGTTTAAACCATCTTGTAGCGAGGGACTAAATCCACGACGTGTGATCCCTAATGTGAACTGTTATCCTTTAAATGAAGGAGTATTCCCCTTGTTCCCCAATTTTCCTAATGCACAATGGATGTACTTTGTGAAACTAGGTGAGCTTGTTCTTGAGGAAATTCCCTAGGAGGAGAGTTAGTAAGCTCACGAGCATGCAAATGTCCTTGTTATCAAATGGGTTACTCAACAAATTCTAAAATACTAATTAAATAAAATTAAGTGAAATCATTTTAAGATGAATGTAAATGATTCAAACAGGTCCTATGTTTTAGATACCTACACATGAGAATACTAAGTGTGAATCCCCTTTAACCCCTCTCAAACAAGAGTGTCGACTTGAGAAGAAGTGAGGAATGTACCTAGAGTCACAAGATGATTTTTGGAGATAAGGGTGTTTAATCACCCTAATTGTGACCTTAGTAAGGTGTGTAAAACTTATAATTGAATGTCTCCTCGTAACACACATCTAATACTTAATTTCCTAGAAATCTAGACTTGGATGAGTGTGAAATCATACTCCTTGGATCTTGATGACTAAAAAATTAAGTGAAGTAGTTAGAATATATGGTTAGATATTATAACCTAAAACCAAATGGAGTAACCTTAATAATCAAATGTTATTGTGAAAATAACATGAACCTAAAATCCTTAAACAAAATAAATAAATAAATGAACTTCACATCCTTTGGATTTACACTTGTTTCCGTTGTGTAATGGAGGTATGAAATAAGATCAAGACGCATGCCCTTAGATGTTAATCCTAAGGGTAAGACCTAATAGCCTTGTGTGTAAATAAATAAACTATTATCAAATGAATGAATTAAACAAGTAATTGAAATAATGTAGATGATCCTTATTTAATGAGACACACCATAAGTCAAATGTTAAATTGTATAAATGAACTCTAGAAAAAAAAAGAATAGAAATGTATGATTCACATATTATGAGTCTTCTAGAACATAAGTTAATGAATGAAACATGATTGTAATAAATATGTAAACCTAAAAATAATGTGTCATGGGAATACCCTAACTACAAGTTTATACTATAGTTGAATCGTTATGTTGTGCCTTGTTGTATGGGAAAAAAGTGCTTTGATGTGCATCACGTGTTTTCATGTTATCTATGTGGGTTAATGTTTGTGCAAACATATCATGTGTTGTGTATTGTCCTAAGTGATCTCCTATAGTGTTATGTGTACTGAATGTCAAGAAAAATATAAATTATTGTGGTATTTTTATTGTTGTATTTGTGTGTGTAAAATGTGGGTGCTATATTTGGTATTAGAGTGAAGGTTCATGCTCTTGAACCTCTGGGATGGATTGGAGTTGTGATGATTCGTATTGGTGGGGTGGAGATTAGAAGAGTAATGTGATATATGTTGTTATGTGACCAACATTGTAATTTCAATATTATGAACGTAGATGTTGTGCATGTCACTTAGTGCGTATTTGTTATCCTGTTGATGTGCTTGTGATGAGAGTATCCACTCTCCTTTTCAAGGATTCAATGAGAAGTTCATGCATGATGTGCCTCCTTTTGTGTATGAAAAGAATGTTATTGTGGATTACGAGTGTTGGAGAGTTTTTTTATTATGTGATATGAAGGTGTGTTGATGTGTTGCATGAAAACATTGGTTTAGAGTGAATTTGGATTCTATCGTGATGTCGCCACCGTGTTGTGATGAATTGTGTGTGTCACCATAATGTATTGTAATTTAATCCATATTGTAATGTTATTGACTATGTTCATCATGCATGAAATTCATGTGATATGAGATGATTCATGTCATGAATTAGGGGCATATTGGGATTGTATGACCCCTATTGTGAAGTACTTGCACTTTGGGTGCATTATGTGGAAATGTGATGTATCATAACACGTGAAAGTAATGATTGTGTTATACCCTATATGTATACCATGAATAAGAAACTACAGTTAATGTGCATGAATCACCATTGTGTTAGTGATGTAGTTATGTGTTATGTAGTGAACCTTATAGTAGACAACCCTAAGGGGAACAATCATTAACAGTGTATGTGTGGAGAGAGGATGTGTGGACCATGTTTTCATAATCTTGAGCTGAGAACGAATTAGAAAGTGGAGTCTTATATAGATTGAAAACCCAATTTTATTTGTTTAGTATACTTTGAGGTTGCTCAATATATTGTGGATGCACACCACCTTAGGCTTAACTTATGCAAACCAGTGTCCACTGCTCTTTCCTATTAGGTTGTCCATCAAACAATCCTATGCGGTTTTGACTATGTTGAGCACTATGGGAGTATGGAGGGATGATTTAGGTAGAGATTATGACAGTTGTATTATTTGATATGTTATTTTACAAGTTGAGGCTCGATGCCCAAGTGCCAACAACTTGATAAGTACCCCCTTGGTGGCCGTATAAGGCTCAATAGTGATTGTAATGTGTCATTTCTCTATATGTATTTTATTCATAAATTGATCATTATCTCTTTTCTTGTTAGAATCAATAGTTTTCTTGATTGATATGTTCTTATATTTTGGGCATTTTATTCGGTTGTTACACTAACATGCATATTTTTGTACTAACTATGGCTATTTGACCATTTTTTTGCTTAGTTTTAAATTTGCGTATCAAGTTTAATTTTTTTATAGCCTATCCCAAGGCTTGAGATTTTTGCCACTTGGAATTTTGAATGGATTTTTATGCTAGTTCTAATGTCGTAATGTGTTGGAATAGGGTCATCGATTCACCATGGAGTGGTTGAACCTATGGACCCGCTTCATTGTATGGGGGTACGCCCCAAGGAGTTATATATAACTAGTGGGTTGTTGAACCACGAGTTATTATGTAACTTGGGTTAGGGGTGTCTGAATATATGTGCCTAGGTCCATAGGGTGGCCAACGTATTTGAGGGAGGGATAAGATAAATCTATTGGTTTATCTTTTTATATTATACATGAGGGAGTGATAAGAAACTTGAGGGGGGATAAGAGAAATTTATTGCTTTTTCTTTTTATATTCTATACGAGGGAGTGATAAGAGATTTGAGGGAGGGATAAGAGATTTGTGTGCATGGATAGAGAATTTGGAGGTACATGGAGATGTTTTTGATGTTTTGGGAGGTATATGGAAATGTTTTGTGATGTTTTAAGAGTATGATATTGGTATTATGGTTTATGTGTGCTCTTATGAGTCTGAGCTATGTCTTGTGATGTTGCTTCCATCTTGACACTATGTAGCTATAATTATGGTTTCGAGTTGTGTGAAACATTTGTATGTGCACTGTTGGGAATTCCATGTTGTTATAGTCTGATTATGTTGAGTATTATTGTGTTGGGTGCATCTGTGATAAGTACTATGTTGCGAGGGATATGTATGTTCTTTCCATGCTTCGGTTGAGTTCTTGTGATGGGTTATAGTCGTGAAAGTATGTATCATGATGTCAGATATTGTTGGGAACCCACGAGCATAAGTAAATTAAAATCCTAAACAATGAAATATTAAGGGGCTTGATATTGAGAAATAACTGTAAAGGAAGAATACTAAGTAATGAAGTAAAAGAGAATTGTCAATCTTCTCAGAACATTAAAATTTAGGATATTGTAAAAATTAGTTTGTTTCCTTGTGGTCATGTTGTACTGACAATTTGTTTTGTTAAATGATAGGTGTCATTAATGAATTTCTTGCCTACCTACCCTTTGAGCTTTGGTATTGTTTTGCATCGAGGATGATGCTCTTATAAGGGGAGGGAAATGTAGTGCCACGTAAACAAATAAAATAAGTTTTTAAAAAAAAGGGAAAGTGACTAAATGGTTTTGTTGAAAGTAGAATTTTGCAGTGATGGGTGGGAGTGTGAAGGAAATACTAGGTGAGTAGGTGGGTAGAGGAGGCATGTTTGGAGGAGAGAGGGCCTTATCAGAGTTGGTAGGGCATGGGTTCCCTCACCTAGCCATAGTTTGCACCCCCCAAAATATGATATTTTCACCTTTTCAAGTAATCCTTCCATCCTTTCAGACCTATCATTTTCCTTGCATAATAATTCAAGCATTTAATTTATGTCCAGAGGCATTGACCAAATAGAAAACCAAGTTCAATTTATAATTTTTTTAGTATTTGCATAGTTTCTGTGAGGGCAACACACATCGTGGAAGGGGGATGCACATAATGGAGCTCTCATAGATAGTTGTATTAATTTTCTTCTTCTATTTCTAAGCACCAAGAAAACTTTCCCACACAGCACCATAGGTTTACCTGGTATGTTGATGATAATTTTAGAGTTTATCAAGATAGGCAACACAACTAATAATGTCAAACATGCAGACATAATGATCGATTCTGAGCATAATGTTTTGAGAGGTGCTCATGCCATTGAAATATTTACAGCATGGTCCACTTTGAAACTATATTAGTGCATGTTTTTTTAAAAGAGAAATGAGGCTTTTGTGGTCATGGTATGTTTGATAGAGTGCCAAAGAGATGAGGCCTCATAAACTAAATGATTGATTGGAGGAAACCAAGTCATAATGAAGAAGGGACATGGTTTTGTCAGATGGTGTAGTTGCAAGTGCTCTAGTAGGTATGTATGAAAATGTGGAAGCATGTGCTTGGCATGTGAACTATTTGACTAAATTCCTTAATTATGGCCTCATGGACACCAATGATAACAAGATATGTACAAAATGGGTTTGTTGAAAAGGCTTTAGAAACTTTCAAGAAAATACAATCGGCAGGTTTAGAGCCAAATCTTCTTCTTCATCTTGTATCGCATTTCCCAAGCCACAAATTCATTTATTCATGCTCTTGTTCTTTTATTTCAAGTAGTATTTGCTGGGGTTTAGATATGGGATGTGCCCTTTCCTGCTATTCCATGTATGTTGTAATGCCTCGTATATCTAGCCTTGGCTGGATGCGTAGAAGAAGGTGATGTTAGGAGGAAGCACAAGTTTTGAGGGGATTTTTTTATCTCTCACCTGAATTAAATCATTGCCAAATCTTGGTTAAGCTTTGTTTGTGTGTAAGGAGAAGGATTTTTGGAGGCACCAGTTTAGAGGGGACTGAATTTTTTTAATGTGTTTGACTGCGTATTAATGAGGAATAGTATGAATTCTGCCTACTCACCCATCCTCCCTAGTAGCGGCATGTCCTAGCACATGGCCCCACCCACCAAAATTTATTTGACATGCTTGGCGTGGGCTGTGGAAGGCATTTTTAATATTTTTTTGGGGCCTTATTCTGACTGAACGTCCTTTCTAATGATGGCCACTTGTTGTTTCCCTAGTTTTTTTCTTTTATGCCATGCTTGGACCACGACTTGGGTAGTTAGAATGATTTTTTGGAGGATGGGTTTGGCTGCGTCCATTCTGGAGGGAAGTGAACTATGTAGTTTGGAGACTTGTTGGTTGCATACATGATGAACAAGGAGCCATTTAACAGATCCTTCCTGTGTGTATCTTGTAATCATGGAGATCCCTTGAGGCCACACCTCTTTGAGGCAAGGAGATTTTCTTAGAACAAAGGGTTGCAAGAAATTGTTATGCAAAAATAATAGAGGTATACAGAGGCCGATATCCATTTCTTTGCCTAGGGTCAAAATGGTAAACCAAAACCAAACCCAACTTTTTATTTTCAGTAGCTTCCCAAAGCTGTAAAAAGGGTTAACATGGCTCCTAGAGGGGTGATGAAAAGTGCACAAAAGGTCATTTGAGGGTGTTATAATTTTTGATACACTACCCCACATGATAGGGAACACAATCAAAATTGAATTTCCCATTTCGGTGTTTAGAGGGGTATTTTACGAATCACCGAAAATCATGTTTTGTTAACTTTGCAATGAAGACAAAAGGGTAGTTTAGTTGATGGCTCATCTCAATCTCACCAATTGAAGTGACACAGACATCTTGTTTTCATACATTTTTAAAAATGTGTTAGGTGTTAGTTTGTGAGTTAGGGAAAATTTTAAGGAACCCCTAAAAAAACTTATAGAAATCATGGTGAATGTCCCTATAACTAGTTTCGTGAAAATGGTACAAATATAAAAAATAGTTACAGATCGAATGACCAATCTCCTAAAAACTAGTTTGGCGAATACCCTAGGTCAAATTTTATCTCCAATGGAAGTTATAATTTATCATTGTTTCACTAACACTCACTTGATGTTCTAACAATAAGAAGACCAAAGAAATTTGCCAAATATTGACAAGAAAAAGGAGTAATTTTAGTGTTTTAGAAAAATTTGGGAATGCTTCTATTAATAATAAAATGTTACGACCATCATAAAACTAAACAATGTAAGATGAATGGTTCAACGTTGTGCCTGGATAGCTCTTGTGATGGGTTGGCCCTTATTGGATAGGCATATGGTGACAGTGGGATTGGTTACCTTGTTCCTATTTCTAGCGATGGCAATTTGGGGGGTTTCTCTCCTCGTATTCTCCTACATTCCAATGGAGTTCCCTGTGAATGTGTGCTCTGTTTGTCCTCTATGCAAGAAGATTCAAAGGATACTATTTCGACTGTCCCTTTGCTACAAACTGGTTGTGGTTTTAGGGGGAGTAGATGTGAAGGGAAGGAGCGCTTACGGAGTGTTTAGACATAGGGCCTATACAGGGGTGAGTCCATTTCCTTCATAGAAGCCGTGAGATCTTATGGGAGAGTGCCTACTAAACCAATGTATTTTTCCAAATCAATGCCAGTTGTCTCCTTTGGGGAGGAGGTCTCTGAATCAGTTGAGTTCTACCAGATCAGAGGATGGATTTACAGGTTCAATAACTTTTTCCTTGGACTTCCGTAGCCCTTCACAAATGAATTCCTAAATAGTGGCAGCTCCTTATCATAGGTAAAGTCAACATCTATCCCTTTGTCTCGAGGTATTTTCATAGTTGTGTTTGACATCTCCTCTAATAGGGACTTGAATTTAGGAAAATTTTGGGTTTTCTAGTCGCATCATCTTCTCATGAAGTCATGGTTCCTTAATTTTAATCTATAACTGAAAATTTTACTATTAGACATGTGTGGATAAGGCTTCCATATTTGCCTTTGCACTTCTAAAGTGAGGAGTGCTTCAGATCCATGGGGATGCTTTGGGTAAATTCCTTGATGTTGATCCTAGGACTGAATCCTTTGATCACACCACTCATGCCTGTATTTTGGTGGATATGGATATGACTGCTGATTTCCCAGTCACCATGGAGCTTAAAGTCATGAATACAATATGGAATCAAAACATGGATTATGAAGGTGTTATCTCATTTTTAGTGATTCCAGCTAAAATTGAGATAACCATAAAATTTTTTTGACAGAACCTCCTAAAATGCCCTTTGAAAGAGATTTTTCGGGTTTTTGGGTTTCCATCGCATGCAAACATGTCTTTTACATGCTTCATGTCGAGTGTCTTCCAAACCCTGAAACCCGATTACATGCAAGTGTATTGGGTTTTCGGAACTCGAGAGCATCAGAACATACCTTACAAAAAACATGTTACATGTTGCTTGATTCCCGAAACCCAAAACCCAAAATGATCCTTTGCGTCGGGTTTTGGAACCCGATAACATCTAAACATGTCTTTTACATGCTTCATGTCGGTTGGTTCCCAAACCTGATTTGTTAAGAAAACCTTTGTTTTGGGTTTTCGGAAGTACCGAGCATGATGACATGGCATTAATGCTTGAGTTGGGTAATTTGGTACACGTGTCGAGGAGTGTAATAAATGCTAGGGCTTTATAAATACTCCGATTTTACATGTCATTTCTACCTGACATATTTTTGCTGCGTGGATTTTTTGTACATGCTCCTTCGACCTCCAAACCTCGACTAAACTTCTCGATCGATTTTGTGATCCATCTTTGATCATTTTTTAATTTATTAAAGGAATTTTTCTCTTCTTATCATTTTGTGATCTTCGGGTTTGTTTTTGAAGCGTTCTTTTGGTGTTTTTCCTCCTTGCTTTTTGTTGCCTCTGGGTTTAGGGTTTAGGGTTGTATTCTTCATTTTTGTTGAATTTCCATGAAAACCCTTGTTTAAAAATCCATCTTGGGTGTTTTCTTATTTCCTTTCATGGATATACTCTTGTGGTTTTTGGGAATAATCTATAAAACTTAACTTACAAGCGTGGTGGAGATTTTACCTGTTCTAACATCCCAGAAACCCAACACCTGTGTGTTGGGTTTTACAGGGTGTCTGACACCATCCTTGTTTCACATTGTATCGGGTTTCAAAGCTGCTTAACATCCTTAAATTTCTATTTGTGTCGGGTTTCGCAGGGTGCCCGACATCTTCTAACTTCCACTTGTGTCGGGTTTCACGAAGTGTTCAACATCCTCCAAATTCCATGCAGACCATCGGGTTTTGTAAAGTGCTTAACACCCCCTTGATTTCTACCTTGTGTCGGGTTTCACAAATTGTCCGACAGGTCTCAAAGGTTGGTTGGTGTGGCAGTTCTGTGGGGTTTCTCAGCAAGCTTCCAAGTCCGATTGTTCAAACAAAAGTTATCTAGGTATTCTTTCTTTAGAACTTCTCATGTCAGATCCTGGATCATCTAAGGATAAGTTAGAAAAGTTAGGAAAGATGAAATACAAGTACCAAAAATGGAATCCCCTTCCTACATAGATTGCAATTACGACATCCGAGATATGGAGCTTGGTAACATAGACATGGAAGAATTTTGGAACAGAACCAAGGATTCTTCTCAGAGTCCCTGGATGAAGTCAATAACAAACAGTGGCCTCCCTCTTGTAGCAGGATTCCTAATGTCTGCTCAATGCCCCGAGTTCATTTTGGCCTGTGCTTCCAATTATGACTCAGATTCCCGCTCAGTGAAAAATCAAGCAGGAGAAACCATAGTGAAGTTGGACAGGGGGTTACTTTGATGACCTCTTAAGATTACCCAACTTTGAGGAATATGTCGATGTAGATCTTAAGTCAACACAAAAATCCTGGACAAAGATCAAGAAGATTGCATCAAGCATGTGAATAAAAATTTCTTGATCAAGGCCAAGCCAACCATCTCTAGGTTTCCCAAGTTTGTCCCTAGGAGTGATTTCATCCTTGAAATCAGTGACATCATCACCCTGTTGAGTCAAGTATTTGGACTCCCTGAGTCAAGAGACTTTCACGGGTGGATGTATCAATTCATGGTCCTTATAAAGAAGAATGAACAAGGGATTGATTGGAGCAATCTTATAAGTAATGAGATTGATTCCCAGATGAAGACAATCTTGACTACTGGCAAGTTTTATATGTCATCATATGTCACCTATGCAGCAGCCAGTATGAGGAATTATCCAGGGTTGGACGTGAAGGGAAGTAAGTCAACGAACATATATATCGGTATTTCCCTTAGTTGACAATGAAGGGGTCCGAGGATCAATTCAGAAGAGTGAATGATGCCTTATTTTATGAGAACATATGTATGCCGAACCCTAACTTAAGAAAGAGAAGAGTTTCTGATGAGGCATGGGCCGAAGTATCAAAATGGGGTTATATCTTCTTGTAATTCAAGAAGTTGACATACCTTTGGGTGGTCATGTATTTGGGTGATCCTTTCCGATTGCCCATATTCCCAGGTGATAAGCTGATCCTAATGGAGTTGGTAAGACAATTGTTGGATTTCCACAAATTCCAACAAAGTAAACACAAGGCTATCGTATCCTTCCCTATTTCCATCGGAAGGTACACGTGCTCGAAAATGGTTAAAGCTAAGAACGTGGTGCATGAGCTTTAGGACAAGTTAAAGAAGCACATGAAGCACAAAAATGGATTTGATTTCCAAGTAGTCCTTAAATCGTATAGAACTTTATATCTACATGTTCCCAGCATAGAAGATATTTGGGTTGATCTTCGGGATGAAGTTTCCATCCGAAGAAAGGAAAATAGTAGGTTAAAAATTGAAGAAATCTAGATGCTAGATTTATCTGACATCCCAGAGGGCACCACGGATAACGAGAGTGTCCTTGATGCCTCGTATGATGGGTTAAATGAAGACCGATATGTATTCCTAGCCATTGATTGGTCCATCACTGAGAAAGCTTCTATTGCAGGGAGAGCTGCTCAAATTATTTCCCGTACTAAGGCGTGGCTCATTTCTTGGGGAATGAGTTATAAAGAAGGGAGTTTTTCAAAACTAGATACTTTGGAAGTGGGACCCTCCAAGGGAAAAAAGGAAAAGGATAAGAACCCTTCCAAGAGGCCAATAAAGGTTAAGTTTGTCAAAAAGGGAGAAGATCAAGTAACTACACCAGTGGTCACTCTCCACAAAATAGTTGAGATTCTTGATTCACCTCCACAACTAGAACAAGGAAATCCTCCTTCCGAGAAGAGATTGTTCAACCTTCCATTCCTCTTTTGACTGGCAGCTCGTCAGAGGTAAGTCTTCCTCTTATCTCTCAAACTCTAATTTCAGAATCATTACCTCCTCCCATTCAGCCTTCCTTGCCTCATATTTCTTCACCAAGTTCCTCAGCCATGGCTAGTATCTTCTCTGGCCTCTCACCTCTCCCCACTGGACCTCAGTTAACCATGGATATGCCTCCTCCTTCTACACCTTCATTCCTGAGTCCATTGTCACGGACACTACACTTGCAGTGGTCACCACTCCACAAGCTAACCTTCCTCCACCTAAGGATGTGACCGTAACACCTACAATGGGAGAAACTTCTTCCAATACACCTCAATGGTTAATAGATCAGACTCAGGAAGAGGAAGGTGGTAGTTCCCCTACCAACCTTTGATTTTAGTTCCCTCAAGGTCACTCCTACCAAGTTGGCCAAGAAACCCAAAATAGTTTCAAGGATTTCAGTGGATGCCTTAGGGCATAAATTTGTAAAAATTACTACTCCTGCGGCTGATAAAACCAAGGATGATATAATGGTCACATATTATCAAATCACAAGGGTTGATCTAGGGAAAGTAACAACAGAGGGAGCACAACAGGACACACAAGATGCCATGAATGTGTTGTGCCAGAAGCTAAAGGAAACTAAGGCAAACAAAGATGAGTTAAAAGAGAAAGTATAACAGCTGACAGAAGTACTACTCAAGCTCTCAAAGCCTCCTGAGTCAACACCATCATCCTCTACTCCTATCAGGTTTGATTTCTCATCGGTACCCATGATTGAGAAGATTAATGAGAAGGGGAGAATGGTCGATGAATGGATCCAGAGGCTGCTCCTGCAAGGAAAAGAAGTCATTGAGGACACTGTGGAAGTCTACAAATCCTTGGAGGATATAAAGAAGGATGGAGAGAAAATGGATGATGAATTTTTAGTAGAATTTGGGAACCTAGAGTTAACTTTTGAAGCTCTCCAAACGCTGAAACAAGTTTTATCCCACATCTTGATCGAAGAAGGCATCATTCCACATGGGGAAAAACATTTTCAACTGACCAAATCCATTAGATTTAGAATAAAGATTCTCAATGAAGCTTGCAACAAATTGAGGGAATCAAGAGATCAATTGGTCGATGGCACGAATGACATAGAAGAAGAGCTAGTCAAGATCTGTGCTAAGGTGTTGAATGAAAGCTCGGGTATTCTACCTGTTGATGATCTTTACAAGTAGATCCAAGAATCAATTCAGCATGAACCAACTTATGGATTTGGCCTGGAAATCATTGATAGGTTTGTGAAAATTGAACATTCTTTGGAAACACTGAGGAAACTCAACAAGAGACTGAAAAATCTTCCTGACAACGCTAGAAATACTCGGGAAACAACCACGTCTAATGAAAATGAGATGCAGGGTATAATCTGAAAGTTCCAAGAATTTCGGGACAAGTAGGCTTTGTTGGAGGAAGAAAAATATGATGAAACAAAATAGGCATAATGTTGCATGTCATTTCAATCCTAAAATCGACATGTCTTTTTCATTTTTGTTTCATCACATAGGAAGCAAATTTTGACTTGGTCTCCTGTGTGAGAGTCAAGCAAAATAGGACTCTCATTAAAAAGACTATTTTCTAGGATTTATCCTATTTTCTCTCAACTCTTTTTATTATAAATAAGGGATGTTTATGCATTCCAAAGGGTTGAGATTTTTGGAATATTGAGATCTATTGTGAAGAAGAAAGACTTTGTGTTTTATTTTAATCATTTGAGGAATAGAAGTTGATGCTATTTTGCAAACTTTGTGTTGTGAGATGTATCTTTCTTAAGATATTGTTCTTATGTTCATAATCTTAAGCTATTCTTTGTTTAGCATCTTGATTTTTCTAATCATTTCAAACATTACATTTGTTGTCTAAAAACTCATATGATTATTTCGTGATCTGCATTTTCTCGAAAGAAAGTACGTTCCCCTCATTTCCTTTCCATTGTGTTTCTTCCATAATAATAATTTCCTTTCCAATCCATTTCATTTCGAAAGAGCAATATCTTCACCTATTATGGATATGGATTTCGGATTCTATCCCAACCCCAATGGTTAGATTAGTGTGAATACTGTATATTATTTCTGCTATGTTTTAGACTAGTAATAAACATGCAACCTCACCTGTCTTTGAGGAGGGATTTAATCCCATGTACTTGTGGTTGAACCTCATATTTTGGCTTGAAAAAATATCTAACCAATAGTTTTTGGTGACTCCGTTGGGAAATATAGATTGATAAGACTAAACTTATCCTTTTGGTGTCCGACTCTGTATTTGCCTTATTTTCAAGAAGATCCATTTTCTAGTTCAAGCTAGCCAGAAGATCTTCACTCG
Organism: Taxus wallichiana var. yunnanensis; assembly: GCA_018340775.1. NCBI lineage: Eukaryota > Viridiplantae > Streptophyta > Pinopsida > Cupressales > Taxaceae > Taxus > Taxus wallichiana. The sequence goes on from CM031237.1 coordinate 852,646,489, forward strand.
GTCAAACCGAGCTAGGGGTGAAACTGATCCATTCTTTGATTTGCTTCAACAACATAATTTCAGGATTTCACCCAACAATGTTGCATCTAGTCGGGCAAGAAGTTCTTCGCCCATCCGAAGGACTCAAATTCCTCAAGAACAAGAAGTTTCTATAACTTGTCGTGCATTATTCTTGTCGGATATTCATATTCATGTACACTTCATTTAGAAGAATGGAAGCACAACCTATGCCTTGGGGTGCAGCTATTGGTCCTCTTTCCCTTACTCCACCATTGCATGACCTACCTCATGGATCACGGAAGAATATTCCTAAGTTCAATGGTGATGGAAAACAACATCCTGACAAACACATTGCCTCATTCTTTGTTGCATGTGGTGTTCTTGGGGTTTCTCACGAAGATGTCTCTATTCGAATCTTCATTGAAACATTGCATGGCGTAGCAGCAGAATGGTTTTACCATCTCCCAAATGCATGCATTACCAATTGGACTACCATGAGATCTATATTTGAAGCAAGGTTCAAACCAGCTGAAGATTCTCATGCCTTGTTAGCACAACTTACACACATGAAGAAGGAGTCTTATGAACCCATGCGGGATTTCATAGCCAAATTCAACAAGCTGATTCATAAGATTCCAGAGCTAGCCGTTCCTACTCTGGAAAATTCATAAGTGTTTCTTCATCAACGCTCAACCTCCTGATGTGAGCTTCTTGTTGAGAATATATGTTATCCCCGATTTGGCCACCACTCAAGCTACAACCATCGAAATAGAAGACAATCTTATTCTGACGAAAAAGATCAGAAGAGAATCATCTAAGCCTAAAAATCAGAGTTCTTCTCAGAGTACTACTGATCCATGATTCAAAAGATGGCCAATGACTTGATCACTTTAAAGAAGCAAATGTCTCAACAAGCAACCAACATTCCTTATCGGATATTCCTAGATGAAATTTCAACAATGCCAACGACACTCCCACAAGAGATAGGAATCAGTTGATCATTTCTCCCACCAGGCTAGCCATTGAAGCTCCTCTTGTCAACACAACGCAGTTGAAATAGTTGAGGAGGATGAGGAACCAGAAGATCATGAATCTCATGAAGCCTTCAAGCTTTAGGATATCTGATGAGTCTTTTGACGATTCAGCTGGCGACTCCAGCATTGGTTATTTGGAATACGAGAAAGATGAAGATGAGCATGATGGAAAATCATTTGTAGTTTTCACTCGATCCCAATCTCAGAACCCTAGAAATTTGGTTGAAAGCTCCAAGGATAAAAGTAAGGAAGCTCCCGTAGTTATGGCGAAAAGAGGATCTCCCATCTCAGCACAAACTGAAAAGGAGATAACGAAAAAGGTAACTTCACCTTCCAACTCTCTTTCTCCTACTTTCAAGGCCAATACCTTGGCTCAGACCAATGTAACCAAAACTGATCCCTCCATCATTCCTTCATATACCACTTTTGACATCATTGATCTCCAAAGAAAACCAAAATCCAAATGTTGGAAGCCAAATACCTTTAGTCCAACCCTGAGTAATTTGAGAAACTTTCCAAATTCATTAGAAGCAAGGTTGTTATTCCTCCATCTTCAAAAGGCATTTTTCCTAGCCCCACTCAACCTTTACCTCAGAGTAATATGACCTTTTTGCTTCTTCAGGAAAGATTGAACCGTTTTATTTGTCTTTACTTATAAATGGTTTCAAACTCAACAATTGCATAATTGACTCATGTGCCTCTGATAACATTATGCCCATAAAATTAGATCATGCCCTCAAACTCACACTGACTAAATCTTATGGGTGATGTTACTCCATGGAAACTAAACAATTCCCCTTGATTGGCCAAATCAAGGATGCACAATTTGGATTTGTTGCATTTTCGGAAAAGAGAGTAAAAATGACTATCCTAGTTGTTGATATCCCGACTGCTTATGGGATTCTTTTAGGAAGAGGATTTTTCAAAGATGTTGGAGGAGAAATCAACATGGATTGGACCAAATCTAAAATTCCAGTAAATGGAGTTCCTCATGTCCTTCACCCCGAAGCACAAGAAAAGTACCTGGTTACTAAATCAGATGATCCTAAGGCTCAAATTCTCTTTGAAGATGTAGGCTTGGGTAATTATTTCCTGACATCTGAGGTGCCCTCTGTAGAAGTGAAAGAAGAAGATCCTAACACTGTCTGGACCCTTGAGTTTGACAGGAGCTGTTCAACTACTGGTTCAGGTGCCGACATAGTTCTTATATCTCCGTATTTTCATGATCTTTCCCTTTGCTTTCAAGTTATAGTTTGATAATACTAATAACACAGCCGAATATGAAGCTTTGTTATTAGGATTAGAAATGGCAAGACAAAAAGGAATCCGAAATCTCAAAGTACAAGGAGATGCCGAGTTGATTGTGAATCAAGTAAGGGGAATTTATCAGGTAAAAAATGACCATCTAAAACATTACAGAAACAAGGTTTGGGACAACATAGAATGCTTTGATGCTTTTTCCATTAAAGCAGTCTTAAGAGATTACAATGATAAAGTTGATTCCTTAGTTGTTTCTACATCTCTTCTTCTTCCTCACCCACAGTTCAAACATGACACATATACCATTGAGATTGTGTATCGTCCAAGTGTTCTAGATAACTCAGCTCATTGGCAGGTGTTTAATGATGACCAACAGGTATTGTCTTTTCTAGAGAAAGCTGATAACTTTAGTGAACTTTATTTTGAAGGATCAAATCAGATTTTCATGAGTCGTCTCAAATTCATATCAAGAAATTGATGGTGAATTCATCCAACTTAAAGGCAATAAGATTCCAAGGGATTAGTTTCTCTGGAAGGTCTGTTTGACAAACATGACCATTTCATTTAGGGTAAAAGGCAAGCTGAAGGTGCTTCCTTGTCAGAGGTAGATCAAGTTAACCTAGGCTCCATTGATCAACCATGGATGGTAAACATCGGTAAATGTTGTTCTCTGGAGGAAAAAGAAATATTCTCTTCACTCTTGAAGAGATATATGGATGTCCTAGCATGGTCATATGTGGATCTAAAGTATTTCAAGCCCAAGGATGTGCAACATAGCATTCCTTTGAAGCCTGAAGTTAAACCCTATAGGAAGAAATAGAGGCATTACAACCCAAAGATCTCAGGGACTATTCTTGCAGAAATTTAGAAGATGTTAGATGTAAGGATTATCTTTCCGATCCATCATTCCACCTGGGTTGCGAACATTGTCCCTATGAGAAAGAAGAATGGTGAAATCCGGATTTGTGTTGACTTCCAGAACCTCAACTAGTCTTCATTAAAAGACAATTATCCATTGCCCATTATGGACCAGGTATTATAGACTGTCACTGGATCAGAAAGGTTATCCATGCTTGATGGATTTTCGGGGTATAATCAGGTTGAGGTAGCTATTGAAGATCAACATAAAACAATGTTCACTACCCCATGGGAAACCTTTGCTTATAGAAGGATGCCTTTTGGTTTGATCAATGCCGAGCCATGTTTCAAAGGGCTATGGACTTAGCTTTCAGATATTTAATGGGCAAGGTCATAGTTGTGTATTTGGATGACTTGACGATCTTTTCTAAAAAGTGAAGTGATCATTATGATCACCTGGAACAGGTACTCTTAAGGTGTAAGCATCATGGGATTTCATTAAATCCTAAAAATTCCATGTTTGGAGTGACAAAGGAAAGTTGCTAGGTCATATTGTCACTAGAGAAGGAACCAAGATTGACCCAGAGAGGGTGAAGGCCATTCAAAGCCTTACCCTACCCATAAGCAAAACTAGGGTGCACTCCTTTTTTGGGAAGGTTAATTTCCTGATTTTCTTTGATAAAACCAAGGATATCCTTGGAATGATGAAGGATAAAATTCCATTTCGATGGAGCACTGAAGGGAAGCTTGCATTTGAAGAAGTCAAATGGGCAATTTCTCATGCTCATATTATGGTATGCCCAGGACTTCAAGAAATATTTCATCATGTACAACTACGCTTCGCTTTTATACAAGATGTCGGCCATCCTGATGCAGGAAAACGAAGAAGGAATTGAAGCTCCCATTGCTTTCATGAGCTGCCCACTAAAGGAACATGAATTGAAGATGTCACAGATTGAAAAGCATGCTTATGCAGTGGTGAGAGTGGTGAAACATTTCAGGTATTATGTCTTGAGTTCCCACACTCTCGTTCTAGTTCCTGATACCGTAGTTAAATCCATTTTGACCCAACAAGAGTTGGGTAGTCAACGGGGTAACTAGATAGCCAAAGTCCAGGAGTATGACTTGGACATCAGACCTACCAAGTTGGTGCGAGGCAGAGGCCTGTGCCAATTAATCATAGAAAATAATGTTGAGACAGAGTGCGAAGAAACTGAAGGTACTTCTTTAGAATTTCCCAAAGTGCTTTTTAAAGCACAACTGATGAATGGTATGTAGATATCACTTTCTTTTTAACCTATGGTGAGTGTCCCCCACATTTAAGCTAAAAAGAAAAGAGGATAGTTAAAATCAGATCTGCAAGATACATTATGTGGGACAATGGTATATACAAGAAAGGTATCGATGGTGTATTCCTACACTGTGTTGACAAGTCTCAACAGATAAGGTTGCTAGAGTCCTTCCACAATCTAGCATGCGGAGGACATTTCTCTTCTTCCATAATAGCTTACAAGATCTTACGAGATAGGTACTATTGGCCTACTCTCTTTCGAGATTTAGCTGAATGGGTGGCCAAGTGTGAAGCTTGTCAACATTTTGTTGGTCGTCCTAAGCTGGCAGCTCTTCCCTTGAATCCCGTGGTGATTGAAGAACCTTTTTGCCAATGGGGAATTGATTTCATTGGAGTATTGAACCCTACCTCTAGTGCTGGTCATAATTATGTCCTCACCGCCACAGACTATTTCACCAAGTGGGTGGAAGCTTCTCCAATCAAACAAGCTACCTCCGAAGTTGTTTGTAATTTTCTCAAAGAAAATATAATTGTTAGATTCGGTGTGCCTCACAAGATTGTTGCTGAAAATGCCTCCAATTTCTCATCCCATGAGTTGAAAAATTTTGTTATGGATTTGGGATCACATTGGCTCATTCATCCGATTACTACCCTCAAGGCAATGGTCAGGCTGAATCGAGTAGCAAAACCATGGTGACCATAATCAGAAAGTTGGTCAATGAGAATCAGAGGACATGACACAAAGCATTGTATGATGCATTGTGGGCTGATCGGATTAATCCTAAATGAGCTATTGGAATGTCCCCATTCTAGGTGCTTTGTATGGAATTGATGTTGAGATACCTATCTCTATAGAATTGCCAGCCTTACAGTTGGCTAAAGCAATTGAGGATGAAACTTTTCAAAGTTCTATTGAGAAAAGGATAATGTACCTAGCTAGGCTAGAAGAAGAATGAAGCAAGGTGGTGGATTGCATCACAGACCATCAGATCAAAGTCAAAAGAATATTTGACAAGAAATCAAAGCAACGTGATTTCCAGGTTGGAGATCTAGTACTTCTCTGGGACAAGAGAAGAGAACAGAAAGGGATGCATGGCAAGTTTGACTCCTTATGGAAAGGTCCTTTCAAAATACATCAGCTGAACAGTGAAAATAGCTTTTGTCTATCATACCTTGATGGAGAGTTTCTCCCTCTACCTTTCAGTGGCCAACATTTGAAGATGTTCCACTAGTAATGCAAGATGCTCTCTTGCATTGTATCATAATTTATTTTTGTTGTGTGTTTGCTTTCTTTCTTTCTTTATTTTTTTTGGTTTTTCTTCTTCAACTCCAGTAGCCCAATGTATAAAGCTTTTGATATGAGTTCTCTTCCTTTGATGTCTCAAATAAATTCCCAAACTGGAGCCAATTGCTGTTATCTCATTTTTAGTGATTCCAGCTAAAATTGAGATAACCATAGAATTTTTTTGACAGAACCTCCTAAAAATTCCCTTTGAAGGATATTTTCAAGTTTTCGGGTTTCCATCACATGCAAACATGTCTTTTACATGCTTCATGTTAAGTGTCTTCTGAAACCCGAAACCCGATTACATGCCAATGTATTAGGTTTTTGAACCCGAGAGCATCGGAACATACCTTACAAAAACATGTTAAATGCTGCTTGATTCTCAAAACCCAAAACCCAAATGATCCTTTGTGTCGGGTTTTCGGAACCCGATAGCATCCAAACATGTCTTTTACATGCTTCATGTCGGTTGGTTCCTGAAACCCAATTTGTTAAGAAAACCTTTGTTTCGGGTTTTCGGAAGTGCTAAGCATGATGACATGGCATTAATGCCGAAGTTGTCGGTTATTTGGCACATGTGTCGAGAGGAGGTGTAATAAATTCTAGGGCTTTATAAATACTCGATTTTACACGTCATTTCTACCTAACATATTTTTGTTGCATGGATTTTTTGTACATGCTCCTTTGACCTCCAAACCCGACTGAAATTCTCGAATCGATTTCGTGATCCATCTTCGATCATTTTTCAAATTTCTTGAAGGTATTTTTCTCTTCTTATCATTTTGTGATCTTTAGGTTTGTTTTTGAAGTGTTCTTTTGGTGTTTTTCCTCTTTTCTTTTTCTTGCCTCTGGGTTTAGGGTTTAGGGTTGTATTCTTCATTTTTGTTGAATTTCCATGAAAACCCTTATTTAAAAATTCATCTTGGGTGTTTTCTTATTTCCTTTCATGGATATACTCTTGTGGTTTTTGGGAATAATCTATAAAACTTAACTTACAAGTGTGGTGGAGATTTTACCTATTCTAACATCCCAAAACCCGACACCTGTGTGTTAGTTTCTAAGGTGTCCGACACCATCCTTGTTCCGCATTATATCGGGTTTCGAAAGCTTCTTAACATCCTTATATTTCTATTTGTTTTGGGTTTCACAGGGTGCATGACATCTTCTAACTTCCACTTATGTCGGGTTTCACGAAGTGTTCGGATCCTCCAAATTCCGCAGACCATCGGGTTTTGTAAAGTGCTTAACACCCCCTGATTTCTACCTGTGTGTCGTTTCACGAATTATCCGACAGTGTCTCAAAGTTTGGTTGGTGTGGCGATTACGCGGGGGTTTCTCAAAGTGCTTCCAAGTCTGATTGTTCAAACAGGAGTTATCTAGGTATTCTTTCTTTAGAACTTCTCATGTCAGATCTTGGATCATCTAAGGATAAGTTAGACATGTTAGGAAAGATGAAATACAAGTACTGAAAAATGGAATCCCCTTCCTACATAGATTGCAATTACGACATATGAGATATGGAGCTTGGTAACATAGACATGGAAGACTTTTGGAATAGAACCAAGGATTCTTCTCAGAGTCCCTGGATGAAGTCAATAACCAACAGTGGCCTCCCTCTTGCAGCAGGATTCCCAATGTCTGCTCAATGCCCCGAGTTCATTTTGGCTTGTGCTTCCAATTATGACTTAGATTCCCGCTTAGTGAAAAATCAATCAGGAGAAACCATAGTGAAGTTAGATGAGGGTTAATTTGATGACCTCTTAAGATTACCCAACTTTGAGGAATATGTCGATGTAGATCTTAAGTCAACACAGAAATCCTAGGACAAAGATCAAGAAGATTGCATCAAGCATGTGAATAAAAATTTCTTGATCAAGGCCAAGCCAGCCATCTCTAGGTTTCCCAAGTTTGTCCCCAAGAGTGATTTCATCCTTGAAATCAGTGACATTATCACCTTGTTGATTCAAGTATTTGGACTCCCGAGTCAAGAGACTTTCAAGGGTGGATGTATCAATTCATGGTCCTTATAAAGAAGAACGAACAAGGGATTGATTGGAGTAGTCTTATAAGTAATGAGATTGATTCCCAGATGAAGACAATCTTGACTACTGGCAAGTTTTATATGTCATCATATGTCATCTATGCAACAATAGTTCAAGAAGTTCACATACCTTTGGGTGGTCATGTACCTAGGTGATCCTTTCCGATTGCCCAAATTCCCAGTTGATAAACTGATCCTAATGAAGTTGGTAAGACGATTATTGATTTCCACAAATTCCAACAAAGTAAACACAAGGCTATCGTATCCTTCCCTATTTCCATCGGAAGGTACATGTGCTCGACAATGGTTAAAGCTAAGAACGTGGTGCATGAGCTTCAGGACAAGTTGAAGAAGCACATGAAGCACAAAGATGGATTTGATTTCTAAGGAGTCCTTAAATCGTACGGGACTTTATATCTACATGTTCCCAACATAGAAGATATTTGGGTTGATCTTCGGGATGAAGTTTCCATCCGAAGAAAGGACAATAGTAGGTTGACAATTGAAGAAATCCAGATGCTGGATTTATCTGACATCCCAGAGGGCACCACGGATAATGAGAGTGTCCTTGATGCCTCGTATGATGGGTTAAATGAAGACCGATATGTATTCCTAGCCATTGATTGGTCCATCACTGAGAAAGCTTCTATTATGGGGAGAGCTACTCAAATTCTTTCCCGTACTAAGGCGTGGCTCATTTCTTGGGGAATGAGTTATAAAGAAGGGAGTTTTTCAAAACTAGATACTTTGGAAGTGGGACCCTCCAAGGGAAAAAAGGAAAAGGATAAGAACCCTTCCAAGAGGCCAATAAAGGTTAAGTTTGTCAGAAAGGGAGAAGATCAAGTAACTACACTAGTGGCCACTCTCCCAAAAATAGTTGAGATTCTTGATTCACCTCCACAACTAGAATAAGGAAATCCTCCTTCCGAGAGAAGAGATTGTTCAACCTTCCATTCCTCTTTTGGTTGCAGCTCGTTAGAGGTAAGTCTTCCTCTTATCTCTCAAACTCTAATTTCAGAATCATTGCCTCCTCCCATTCAGCCTTCCTTTCCTTAGATTTCTTCACCAAGTTCCTCAACCATGGCTAGTATCTTCTCTAGCCTCTCACCTCTCCCCACTGGACCTCAGTTAACCATGGATATGCCTCCTCCTTTTGCGCCTTCATTCCTTGAGTCCATTGTCACGGACACTACACTTGCAGTGGTCACCACTCCACAAGCTAACCTTCCTCCACCTGAGGATGTGACCATAACACCTAAAATGGGAGCAAATTCTTCAAATATGCCTCAGTGGTTAATAGATCAGACTCCAAGGGAGAGGAAGGTGATAGTTCCTTGCCAGCCTTTGATTTCAGTTCCCTCAAGGTCACTCCTACCAAGTCAGCCAAGAAACCCAAAATAGTTTCAAGGATTTCAGTGGATGCCTCAGGGCATAAATTTGCAAAAATTACTACTCCTGCGGCTGATAAAACCAAGGATGATATAATGGTAACAGATTATCAAATCACAAGGGTTGATCTTGGGAAAGTAACAAGATGCCATGAATGTGTTGTACCAGAAGCTAAAGGAAACTAAGGAAAATAGAGATGAGTTAAAAGAGAAAGTGCAGAGGCGAAAGAAGTACTACTCAAGCTCTCAAAGCCTCCTAAGTCAACACCATCATCCTCTACTCCTATCAAGTTCGATTTCTCATCGGTACCCATGATTGAGAAGATTAATGAGAAGGGGAGAACGGTCGATGAATGGATCTAGAGGCTGCTCCTGCAAGGAAAATAAGTCATTGAGGACACCATGGAAGTCTAAAAATCCTTGGAGGATATAAAGAAGGATGGAGAGAAAATGGATGATGAATTTTCAGCAGAAGTTGGGAACCTAGAGTTAAATTTTGAAGCTCTCCAAATGCTGAAACAGGTTCCGTCCCACATCTTGATCGAAGAAGGCATCATTCCACATGGGGACAAACATTTTCAACTAACCAAAGCCATTAGATTCAAAATAAAGATTCTCAATGAAGCTTGCAACAAATTGAGGGAATCAAGAGATCAATTGGTCGATGGCATGAATGACATAGAAGAAGAGCTAGTCAAGATTTGCGCTAAGGTGTTGAATGAAAGCTCGAGGTATTTTTCCTATTGATGATCTTTACAAGTAGATCCAAGAATCAATTCAGCATGAACCAACTTATGGATTCGGCTGGAAATCATTGATAGGTTTGTGAAAATTGAACATTCTTTGGAAACACTGAGGAAACTCAACAAGAGACTGAAAAAGCTTCCTGGAAACACTAGTGATACTCAGGAAACATGTGAAGTTCTGAGTGATCATTCCACTGTGCCTGATGAAAATGAGATGTAGGGTATAATCTGAAAGTTCCAAGAATTTTGGGACAAGTAGGATTTGTTGGAGGAAGACAAAGATGATGAAACAGAATAGGCACAATGTTGCATGTCATTTCAATCCTGAAATCGACATGTCTTTTTCATTTTTGTTTCGTCACATAGGAAGCAAATTTTGACTTGGTCTCCTGCGTGAGAGTCAAGAAAAATAGGACTCTCATTAAAAAGACTATTTTCTAGGATTTATCCTATTTTCTCTCAACTCCTTTTATTATAAATAAGGGATGCTTATGCATTCCAAAGGGTTGAGATTTTTGGAATATTGAGATCTATTGTGAAGAAGAAAGACTTTGTGTTTTCTTTTAATCATTTGAGGAATAAAAGTTGATGCTATTTTGCAAACTTTGTGTTGTGAGATGTATCTTTCTTAAGATATTGTTCTTATGTTCATAATCTTAAGCTATTCTTTGTTTAGCATCTTGATTGTTCTAATCATTTCAAACATTACATTTTTTATCTAAAACTCGTATGATTATTTCGTGATCTACATTTGCTCGAAAGAAAGTACGTTCCCCTCATTTCCTTTCCATTGTGTTTCTTCCATAATAATAATTTCCTTTCCGATCCATTTCATTTCGAAAGAGAAATATCTTCACCTATTATGGATATGGATTTCGAGATTCTATCCCAACCCCAATGGTTAGATTAGTGTGAATACTATATATTATTTTTGCTGTGTTTTAGACTAGTAATAAACATGTAGCTTCACTGTCTTTGAAGACCAACTAGTAGAAGGTCTCCCTTTTAGATGCGAGAACATGTTTTTCCCTTGGTCGCCTTGCTTCCCATTGCCTCATTGTCAAGAAGCGATTAAGGAGGCGGGTATCATGGTGAAAGGATTTTAATCCTGATAATCTGCAGTGTTTACGCAAAAGAGGACAATGATAACAATTTTGGAAGTCATATAGAAAATCAAGAAGAAATGAAGGAAGAGAAAATGGAAAAAATGAAGGAAGAGAAGAAGGGTGGGGTCGTCTCATACCCCACTAATCCGAATATTGATTCACAAAAAGGTGCAGGTAAGGGGGTGACTTCTCCATCGCTCCCCCTAGTCTCCTTATAGTTTCAAAATCAGATAACCAATGTGCCTCTTGAAATTTGTCTTCATGTCCACTCGGATGAGAATGTGGACCCTAATGGGGAGGGCTTGGAAGATGGTTAACACTAAGAAGAAAGGAAAAGATGGAAATTCACCTCTCAAGATCAGCCTTAGATCTCATAAAGGGAAATACCATGGTAGTTAGAACTCCTTGGTTAGTAGGCCAAGTTGCTTTGATCAGTCTACCTTGTGGTTCTCTTCTTGGTGCTTTCTTGTTTCTAGGTTTCGGCTTGTATGACATGTTTCTTTTTAGGCCCATTGGGCCTTGTTCATTGTTATTTATCCTTTGGGATTTAATGCTTATATTTCATTTGTATAGGGTTCTTGATCCTTCAAAATATAATTTTTACCTAATCTAATAAAAAACAAAACTAAACAATAACAAGAAAGGCCCAAATAGAGCTCAGCTATGAACCAAGTTATTATTTCAGCATTTCACATGTGACTATTTTTTTATATAATAGAAGAGGGATCTATTGGGGCCCTCACCCTTGAAACTTATATATATATATATATATATATATATATATATATATATATATATATATATATATATATATATATATATACATTCTTGACATAAACACTTAGAAATCTACAAAATAGATACAAGACTATTCTTGTTCACAGTTCCATATGAGAAAGAGAACTGCGAATGATGTAGATCTAGAGAGTATTCTCTCCTTCCTCTCATGAAATTCCTTATAATCATCCATGGCCTGAAATACATACAAAATTTGACTGATGTAGGAAGTAGACATCCCCTTTTCAATCAAACTTCTCTGGGATAGAAGAGGGCCAATTAAAATGTTTAGAATCTCAGCCTTCCCTTTGGGTGTGGCCGACCAATCTTGCATCATTTTTCCACCATAGGGGAAGGGTTGTCTTTCCCTTCCCGCCAACAATGGTGAATCCAAGTTTTCACTAGAGCACAATGTCATAGTCATAGTTCTCTATTTGATGACCTTACACACCTTTCACTATAATCTTCCTACTTTCTTCAACAACTCGAAACATATTTTGACATAGAATCTATGTCAGGGCTCACACCTCCTACCCCCATAACCTTTGGGTGGAAGTTGTTCCAGAGATAGACTACAAGCCATCCTCGAGAGTAAAATATCCTTCGAGTAAAATTTTCTAAATAAGGAATTGACATATTTGAAAGACAAGGATAATACAAGGTAGCCTTGTAAGAATACCAAAATGAACAATGTTAAAAGAAGAAAAATCCTTCATTGACTCCATGGGATTAGGAAATGTTAAGACATGATTGACAAATTCTAATTCAACATCACTCGACATAAAAGATCACGCACAATAAGCTTCTTGGAATGTCATCCATAATGGGTAAACAAAAATAACATATTTTAATGGGAAACTATAAATGTTAAGCAATATTGGATGAGAGAGAGAGAGAGAGAGAGAGAGAGAGAGCTCAAATTGGCATGCTTATACAACTTGTGAATTATACCAGTTCTAACTTGTCCTTATATACAATTCACCATGTCTAGAAGATCAAAACATTTGTCACTAATGCATTTAATTAAAATTCGTTCGAATTGTGACAGCTGAAAAAATAGAAAACTATATATTTGAGAAATGAATATTGCTATAATTAGACTTTAATGTGTTGATACTTGATGATGGGGCATGGATGTAGGGCAATGCTATTTATTGGGAGAATAGCCATTTAATGTGAAGTAACTTGGAACTTTCTTATTGGCTCGCACTTCACAATAATTGATAGGACCTACCAAATAATTGACATTGAGAAAATAGTATAAGCATGGAGCTTTCTTATTGGTTTGCACTTCAAGATGAATAATTGAGGATATGTAGAGTTTGACGCTCACTATGAAATCCATACATACGTAGTGTTTTAATTGGTTCACACTTCGCAGTGAAACATACATAACAAAAAGATCATTTAATAGAAAATGGTCCAGTAAGAACCATACATACATGGAGCCTTCTTATTGGCTCACCTTTCACACTCTAACATGGTTCTTAGAAAGAAAAACAACATGCGAAGCTATTAAAGCTCACCACGTGGAATCAACCAGACTAAGAGGTGAAAAGACAGGAAAAATCGATAGAAATCAATGAAAAACATATAAATTATTAAATGGCGGACTAGACTTCAATGTTGCAATGTTATACCACCATTTTAACATGAATTAGCAATATTTACATGACTCTTGAAAGGATTTCATTCTCAAGCACTTGGTATTTGAGCTATATCCTATAATCGAGCTTTCAAAGTCTAAATTCAAGAGAGCATAAGGAAACAAAAGTATTAGTGTTTTTGAGATTGAGATATTTTCATGCATATAGTTGCTCAAGTATTATAAAATTTATTGTCAATAGAGGCTTACTGCACACATTTCTACTCAAAACAACTCTTTGGAGACATCATTTTTGACAAACAAATCATCGACTTTGAGAATTATACAACCTTGAAAATAAATGTAACAGGAGCTATTTTGAAAGATGAAGATGATGATGCAGACTAGGATGAAACAAAGTTCATGGCTGATCTAGTAGCCATTAGATAGAGTGAAGCACATATTTTAGCTAGAAAACCAGAGGTAATGCATTGTATCAAATTACTTTGGGGTATTTTAGGTGATAATGTAAGTTGTGATGAATGAATTCTAAAATCCAAAGAAGGAAAGGTAATCACTAATATAACTGAAAAGACTATTGCTGCTTATTACCAACTCCCTAGATCTAATATTTAGTTTAATCAATGAAAAATGGAACAATGGGGAAAGAGCAATAACCTTAAGACTATGCTTAAAGATTGGGTAGAGGACTCGACTAGTTTCAAGTCCAAAGTCTCAATAGACAAGATGAATATAAGATCTTTTAGAAGTGGAGTGAGATTGGGAATGTCCCTAATGAATAGACTATTTGGAGCACCGGATATTATGCATGTCAACCTAACATGGGTACCTCTAATATCCATGATGAAAAGATACCTAATATGGCTGGAGTTCTAACTTGTAACCTCTTCAACAATCTTGTGAGTGCCAGGAAGCCGGAGAAGCGAAACAATTTTCTATATGATGTCTTACTTGCTTGATGTTGTGTGTCGAGTCCAACAATTTTAGGCAGTCCGAGTTGGTAACCACAAGATAGTCATATAGTCCTCAGGGACTGTAACAATATGCACATGCATAACTATACGAAGAACATGGAGGTGATTTGTAATAACTACTACCATGTGATCTACAATGCCATACATGACACCCCTATGCCTAGGGTAAGTAAAAGAATCATCGATTCATTGAGAGAATGGGGAGCTTTTTGGTGTTACCCAGACTGTACAATGATAAGATTAGAGGGGATTCTCACTATCCCTTTTAGACAACCCAAATATGTTTCAGACAATCTTTTGAGCAAGAGATTGTATATCACTTTTTCTATGGCATTAGTCACGTGGTAAAGGAACAAAAGAAGAAAAAGTCTATGTATCCTCCTCTACCTTTCTCAATAGGTTTATCGGTCTTGACTGATTGGTAAAAGGCCGAGAGAATAACAACCCACATGACATCATTCCACTTAGACTATCAAACTCTAAGGACTTGTGACCCGACAGAAAGAGTGGAAAAATTATGCAAGCACACTCCTAGCATGGCCACTTACAACTACAAACATCAGCCCCATAAGGATGACTTTTTTATAAGGATGAGGTCAATGATCAAGTGGTGGCCACATATATGAGAAATTTAAAGTTACATATGCACCTATTGGGAGCATGCTAGAGTTGGTGGATTGAAAGATAGGGCAGGGAGAAGTACAAGTATAAAGGGAAGATGAGGAAGAAAATTCAGATGATGAAGAAGTGTACTTGATTCAAGACAACTTCAAAATCTTCTTGTTTGTGTGCCTCCTCCATCGAAAGGAAAAGCT
Organism: Taxus wallichiana var. yunnanensis; assembly: GCA_018340775.1. Lineage (NCBI taxonomy): Eukaryota > Viridiplantae > Streptophyta > Pinopsida > Cupressales > Taxaceae > Taxus > Taxus wallichiana. Next base: position 852,661,670 of record CM031237.1, read on the forward strand.
GGTCCTTCTCATTCTGCTTTTTCTCCAAGCATACAAATGACAAGCCTGCGCAAGGTCTATTGGGACAACCACAAGTCCACACAATCCATAAGCAACAAGTCCTATTCATAGTATTCCTCCGTGAGTACTGTTGCAATTGTACCTCATATGTTTGTTCCTTTTCTTTCTACTTATTCAGTTCCTACTTATATAAGGATGGTTTCTTCTTCTTCTATTCAAATTTTATCTTCCCCAGGACCTTTCACTGGCAGTATTCTCATTTCTACTAATTCTATTTCTGAAGATGAAGCAAGAGGAGATCATGGGATATTGGATCCTATTGCTTATCAAACTCTTCCTTTATCTTCCCCTATTTCTATTAGGTTATAAAATATTGGAACGCATAGGCTGGATACTTGGCCGCCAATTGAGGGAGCTGACCTCGATAGAGTTGCTGGGCCACACCCCCCTTGGGAGTGCTAAGCTTGCATTTGTTAAGGGAGTTTGAATTTGTCAATAGCTTGGATTCCTTAGCTTGGCTTCTTAATAAGTCCTTATGAGTGTTTTCCCATTGTCATTTCGTGGAGCTTTCTTCATATTTTCCTCACGACTATTCCTTGGAACTTTGTTCTTATCCCGTAATTGGCACAAGTGACACGTCCCTCAATCCAACACCAACCACAGATCTGTCTTGTCGTGAATACGAGCTTTCTCCGCAGCCACTGATTTCGTTAACAAGTATTTCATGCCGCGTTAATTGCTTCGCTTTGCCGTGAAGTTTTTTAATTTTTCAAACATGGATGCTCACGCGCTTCTTTTATCAATAAAAGAATGTGCAGTTGCAGTTGCAATTGCTTCTCACCACCCGCGAAGCCTACTTCTTTTCTCTCCGTGACTATATATTCCCCTCCAATTCTATATATTACAATTCAATCTGGTTTTACACACGTTCGTCTCTGTCGACAAGTATGAAGTTTGGTCTCTCTTATATTGTTTGATTTTCTGTTTCCCGAATCCTGCTATGATTGTTAAGTCTTACATATGTTTTTACAGGTAATTGCTTACGCTATAAAATGGCATTTCCAAGTAACGAGGTTTCAGAGGCCATACAAACACAAGAAATACCTGAATTGCTGAAATACCATGAAGATAGATATGATGGTGTAGTTGTTGAGATCCAGAATGAGAATGAGAACAACGATGCTGCCCGTTTCGCATCTTCGCTCAAAGCATCGCTCTCTCAATGGACACGACAAGTCAGTGCTTGCTAAGTCTATCAAATATACAAATCCCTCAATTTCCTTCCCTTCATAACGAGTACTGTACTGGGCTTTGCAGGGAAGAAGGGAGTATGGATTAAAGTGCCCATCGAACAGGCCAAACTTCTTCCTGCGCTTATTCAGGTCTCATTACTGTTCATCACCATGTTCCTATAAATTTATAAATGCGGTCTCATGGTAATTGAGATGTTGGTATGATGAACACAGCTTGTCTGGTAAATATACTTCTTCAATAGCTGTAACAATTTGTATGTTGTGAGTTAATGCAGGAGGGATTTTGGTACCACCATGCGGAGGCATCGTATGTAATGTTAGCGTATTGGATCCCTAGTAAATCTCGACCAGCTTGTACAATTCCTGCTAATGCTTCCCATCAAGTGGGAATCGCGGCTTTCGTATTCAACGCCCAGGAGAGGTAACACTTCTGTCGTTTCTTTTTCTTTATATAATCATTGTTACTGGAATAAATGTCTGCTAAAAAAATCTCCCATTTCCTGGCAACTTGATGACAATGAAAATGTAGTTGCTAGTGGTACAGGAAAAGTATGGACCTTACAAAGATTCAGGGTTGTGGAAGATGCCCACAGGGAGGATTGAGCAGGTATATATGGGAATAAATAATCATATGACACTCCATTTTACAAGACACCCACTGATAATTTGTGTATTGATAGGGGAATGCATTAACAAAGGAGCTGTAAGAGAAGTTAAGGAAGAAACGGGGGTAAATGCCACTTCTCATCATCTTCATTTTTTTTTTTAAAGTTTCGGGCATCATTATTAAAAGATTCTTACTTTATTTCTCAACTTTGGCAGATTGATACAGAATTTTTAGAGGTGGTAGGATTCAGGTACAGTAATAAACATTCATTCCATATTTGATTAGAATTAGTTGCCTCAATTTGATTTATTAATTCGCTAACTTATTTGAAGGTGAATTACAGGGATGGTCACAACGCAGCTTTTGGGAAATCTGATCTACTTTTCGTGTGTATGTTAAAATCTCTTTCTTCTGAAATCCTGATGGAGGACACCGAAATTTGTGCAGCTAAGGTACGCTAATATTTCAGTATATTAATAAGGTGATAATTAGAATATTGTGCGATGGAAGTGATGTGAAAATTTATTTGTTGTTCAGTGGATGGCGATGGAGGAATTTGTAGCTCAACCCAAAAACCAGCAAAGCAAACTGCTAAAAGATATGGTTGACGTGTGCGTTGCCAGGTTTGAAGGACGATATAAAGGATTCTCACCCATATTTCAGATACCCACCAATTCTACCAAGCTACGCTCTGTTTTCTACTGCAATGCTTTAGCCGATTCGAAAACAGAGTTAGAATGACTTTATGTCGTTTTAAATATGGTTTACACGCTCATTCTAACCACTTCAAAATCTTTTAACTTATTTTGTTTAACTATCGGAATCTCCGACACATCAACTATATTTATTAATCTTGTTTGTGCATGGGCAGTTCCTAATTATAGTTTCTATTCTAATTTTATTCATTTGTGTCTCTGTCAAATATTATCTATAATATACCCTTTCGTGCTGGATTTGTTTGGTCTTCATCACCATTTTAGGTAACTCACATCATGGGTTTATTTCTTGGTTAATTTGTATTGTGTGGAGAGGGACATTTACATACTATTCCAAAGTAGAATATATTGGAGAGAAGCTTGAGTTATTGGATATCCATAAGAAAATGTTATAATAAATGTTAATAAATATGATGTAATTTTAAACATATTTTTAATAATTATATTTATAGACATAGAGAGCAATTTTGAGTAAGAATTAGATGAAATGAGATATATCACATTGGTTTGTACCCATTGCAACATAAATGCTATTGAATGGTGGTAGACAACATGTTTGGATAGTAACGTAAATCAACACTAGAAGATAGGCCTCTAAAAAATGCACCATTTGAAATTGTTTTGAAATTGGTTGACCACAATCATAATGGCTACAAAATAGGCCTTATAAAACAATATTTGAAACTATCAATGCAAATGTGATCACATGGTTTTGGTCTTTGAAATTTCCACTCGCTTTCTCTAGTTTTATAGTGAATCATTGGGACTATCTTCCACATCCTAAAAACAAAGCTTCAATTCAACACATAAACATGAGGAATGTTAATCAGAACCAATATTTTTTGCTTCATTTTTATCAAGGCCTTCATGCCTTTGACAACATCATAATAAACACTTCACGAAAATGAAAACAATATGGTGTATGCAAGATTCATAACCCTTTCTTGAGTCAATTTGCTACTGCAATAAAACTAGAAAATGCAAAAATGAACTCTAGATCCTTAAATCCACTTATTGGCATATGATGTTCTTGTAAATATTAATTTTTCTTGTACAACTACAATACATCACTTTTGCATTGATATATTTACTGTGTAAGTTTATTTTTAAATATATTTATAAACTTCTTGAATTTGAATTAGAACCGTGTTGGTGTTCAAATCTACAACAAAATAGGAAGGAAAACTAATAAGAAAGGACATAAACTTTGGGGAACTCAAAATCTTGAGAGAAGGCCCAAAAGAGTTGGTGACCATTATATATATAATGGGTAAAAAATAGTTAACTAATTACCCGAATAACGGTTCTTATTAATGGTATTATCTTTTGGCGAGGCTTTTTTAAAACAAATGTTTAATTGAAACATATGTATAAAACCATTTTACGATTATACTTTTTCTTGTTACATCACTTTCCAAGTTTATTTTTTTCCCATTACACTCACTTTCCAAGCAAATTTTAATTATTATAGAACTTTCCCAACAAAGTTTTATTATTGTGAACATTATGAATATAGTTGAATATTTAAAATAAAGAAAATTATCATAGTTATGCTAAGAGGTGTTCTCTGATGGTAGGCAATGTTGTAATGGAGTGTGTTGTCTAGTTTGACATTCATTTGAGTGTCATGACAACTCATTCATGAATTTGAATTCTATTTGAACATCACTTGAATAATTTTGTTTCTTTTTCTGGAGAAATCAATCAAAACAAGTAATATCTTAGTCAAGTAGTAATGTTTGGGTCTTTTTTTCTTGAATAGATAATTTTGAGACCGACACAATCACATACCTAAATGATTCCATTTTCATGAATCAATGGGAAATAGATAGAGAATTTAACAATGTTTTTGACTTAAGCGTTTTGTAAAATATGAAACTTAAGAACCTTGAAATTCATATCTATTGACATATTTCATATATATACATTTATTATATTATGTTTATTTTTTAATTGTTACTTTAATTTTTGGTATACTTATATTACACTTGCATAGTTGGATAGGTGCATCGAGATTGATATATCTTGGTGTATTTTAGATATATGTATTTAATATATCTATACTAGTTATGATAAGTCTAGAGTGAGAGAAGCTTATTATTAGATATCTACTTTTATAGAAAATTTTAATTATTGTAATTACAAATATGATTAAATTAGTAAAAAAGTTAGATATTGTAAATAAAAAACTACTACATTCCTACCAAAGGTTATATAATAAGATATTGTCCATCTATTAAATAATTAGATATAGTAAATATTAAAATTATTAATTTTTAAAAAATCATTAGATATGGTAAATAAAAAATATTACTTGTGGGTCAAGGTTTATACATTTAGACATTACTAATAGGAATAATTTATAAAAAATATAGTTATCTATATGGTAAATAAAATCTACTTTCAGGGAAAACAAATTATACAAAAGGAGTCACTTTATAACATAATTTATTTATTATAGACATTATTAATATGATTAATTAACAAAAATATTTGGATATGGAAAATATAAATTACTAATTTTGAAGAAATGTTTATACATCGAGAGTAATTAAATTTTAGTGTTAGCCAACGGGATTAAGATAGGTGTGATTTTTTTTTTTCATGATGGGCGGTGACAACTAACCTAAGAAGGGTCATTGAGCATGGCAACCACATCATTTTAGAAAAGAGAACTCGGTTCTTCACGATAGGAAAAACAATGTGTGTGGTCGGTATGGCGTCCCCTATCCAAAACAACTCTATTCACGTTGTTACCCTTGGCCTATGCCTTTGCCCTCTTCCATGGCGTGGCCTTGTTTTCTATGCCCTATACCAATGGAATGTTTGGTGATGTTGAGGCTTCATCCAAGGAAATGGGGGTCGATGTGGGGACTCTGTTTAAAAAAACCAATCAAAGGCAGTAGATCCGATGGGAAAAATATAGTTTTTTGGAAGTTGCTTTAGATCCTTTACCAAAAATCCTTCTAAGCCTATGGCTTATGATAAGACCTCTCCTTATGTGTTTTGGAGTAGATGTTCTCAAATATGAACCATATTTTTAGAAAAATATGACTTATTTGTTGATTTAACAATTTCTACCCGGGTCTTCCAAAGACTGCATGAATGGATTTTGAATCATTGGAGGCCTATTATGGAAGGTAAACTGAAAATTTACCTACATCTAGAGGTTTTTTCATTATTGTTTTAGATAAAACCTCTAATAAAGATATGATTTTGGAAAAGTTTGGGATTTTTAGTCTCACTTTCTACTTATGAAACAATGGTTCCCTCTATTTAATCTTGTAGTGATACTTTCCATGGTAAACATGTTTGGTGAATTGCCTTACTTACCCCTCCAATTTTGGGGTCAGTGAGTGAGGTCAATTGGCTAAGAATTATACCATTCACAACTACGCTCGAGTAGGGAGTGAAGTAATGGATGTTGCTTCCCAGTCCACCGACCCGCGGTTTGGACAATTGTTCCATTAGTGGTGAAGGATATTGAGGAGCACAATGTGTCGTGAATATGAAAAGTGGACTCACTTGGTTAGATAATATGTTATATTGATGGAATGCACTTTGTGTAGTCGTGGGTGAGTCTTTGAGTCCTTGGGGTTGTCGTGGCACCAACCAAGTTTAACATGAGCCGCGATGGACTTAAATTTACCTGTTGAACATCATACTTGTGTTTAAATGTGTGGTGGTCATGTGTATGGTAGAGACATTTCCATTCTATACCCGAAGCTTCCATTATCCTAGCTTCACCGCCACTTACCCCCCTTGCTATATTCCATAGTGAGACAAACAACACTCTGATCACAACATAGAGAGTTCTTAAATTCTTTTTATTCTTCCTCTTTACTATTTGCACAAATCACTTGCTGTATTACTCAATTTTATAAACCTTTATTTCTTCATACATAAGACGTCCAGTTCCTTCTTTCTTAGAAAAAGTTCCAAGTTAGGATTGGAATTAATCTTCTTCTTGCTTATCCCATGTCAAATGATTCCATTTGTGAAAGTATCAAAGCTTGGCATATGAAATTAACATGATTAACTTTTAAAGGTGAAAAGAATGGAAAAATCTACGGGGATACATGATTTAAATAAGATGAAACTTTTTTTATACTTAGGCGCCTACTATTTGAGCTATTACAGAGATTTTGGATTCCAAATTCAAGCAATTACCAAGAAAAAGAAAATATTGCTATTTTCAAAGATTAAGAAGTTAAGAACTTTGAATATCTACAATTACTCAAGTTTTTTGAATTTTATCATCATTGATAAAGTATAAATAAGGAGAAAGATATTATCATAACAATGTAATGATTATTTGAAATATCTTATATGAACATTTATATCACATATCTACTGATGGAAGATGGAACTTTTTTCATACTCAAGCACCTAATATTTGAGCTATTACATAGATTTTGAATTCCATATTAAATAAATTAGCAAGAAAAAGAGAGTATTGCTAAATTTTCAGAGATTAAGAGGTTAAGAACTCTGTATATCTACAATTACTCAAGTTTTTTTAAGTTTATCATCAGTGATCAAGTATAAATAATGAAAACATATTATCGAACAATGTACTAATTATATAAATATATTATATGAACATCTATATGTAGTACCCACTCCTCTTCGACACCTATTTTTCTATGATCATGTTTATTAGTTGCTTAGTGACATGGACATTATTATGATATTTTGGATAGCATGTGTTGGTATCCAAATTGATTCTCCCTTGGAAGCTGAGCAATGTCACAAATTTAGCAAGATACTTAGAGACAAAAAAATCATGGTATAAGTCGTTTTGTAGCCGGAGGGGATTCAACTGACTCTTTGTCACTCAGGCGTTGGAGAAATGGATAGCACCTTCATTAAGGATTTGATCTATCCTCACTACTTTAGGTCATGCCTTTCAACCAGGGTGAGAGGACCCATTTTGTAACCTCTGTTGGTGAAGGACATGAAGAGATCCTTCTTTGCACAATTTTTAGGGGAACCTTGAGAAAATATGATCAATACACCACAATTTAACTCTCACGAGTTGTCACTTCTAAAGAATGGAGATATTTTCTGAACAAGGTTTAGGTTACTAAAGACACTTAAAACCTGCTTGCTTCTATATATTTTGGTAGTAGAATTTGTTCATTTGTGGATACACAACACAAACAGGGGTACTTCGGTAGGATTCATGGTTATTTGAAATTTTGGTGGGGAATTAAGCAAGATGAAGTTGATTTCACTAGATCTTTGAGAACCTTTACAACAATTGGAAAACTAATAGACAAAATTCTTTAGAATAGCCAAAATATTCCTTCAACTAGAAGGTGTGCATCAATGGAGGCCCAGATCTGCATGGTTTCACACAATCTTTAAGAATTCAACATGAAGGCTCGAGCTAAAGACTCAATTAAACATTAAAACCCTAGTTTATCACACCTAAGATACACTCATAGGCTTACAAACAATATTTATCAACATAGTGGAAGTAAAATGATTTTAAATTGTTTATTTCATTACCAGATGAAAGCTCTTCTCATAATGAAATTGCAAATGCCAAAATACTAACACATGGACAAGATCTTGTGTGATTCAGAGAGATTTTAATATAAGATTGCAATAGGAACAAGAAAAACTATTTGAAAGACATTATGAAATAAAAGAAGACACAATTTTTCCCAAGATCAACACAAATTAATTCGAGATTTATTAGATTCATCAGTAGGGGAAAGTTTCTTGAACAATCTCAGATCTTGTCAATGGTTGTACACTTGCAACCATCTTGACATGATTGAAATCTAAAACACAAGAAATTAACAGGTTTCTCAGATGGTCTCTCAGGAAGATGGGCATTTCTCAAATTTTCTCATAAAAATTAAACCCCACCATTTGCAAGAGTATTCTCATTGCATTTATACATTTCACTTGCTCACTCATCCCAAATTTTCCCCCAAAAAGAAGAATATTCGAGGAATCCTTTTCTTGTTACAAATTTGTCTCAGAAAAGTGATGTTTAACAAATTTACACCTAAAGTTTCCAGGTGGACAAATCATGAACTGATCACATTTCTCAGACCCTCACCATGACTAGGATGCCATATCATAATTTTTGATAGTCCTTCTAATCATTCTTTTATTCTGTCATGTGAGAAATCCCCTTTTTAATCATTTTTAGGTGGCTCCATATGGCTTGGATCTGATAAGAAATCCTTTTCACCCTCGAGAATACACCTTGAGAAATGAGTTCCCTCGCATGGATACCTACATTCATGCCTCTCAAGAAATGAGTGTCCTCACATGGATTATACCACATTCCTGTGTTGTGAGTCCGAGTTGGCCAAGTGCAAAGAGGAGCCAGACGGAAACCTCCACGTGTTTCCTTGGTGCAACTGCAAAGGTGAAGTCCAGAGGCAGGTTCCCAAATGAGCATGGGCCTTCCACGTGTTTCAGACCTAGAGAATTGCATATCGGTTGCTCTAAAATTCGAGTATGGGAAGGCCAGTGGAAGCTTCCATGTGTTTGTTTGGTGTAACTTCAAAGATGAAGTTTAGAGGTGGGACCTCAAATGAGTGCGTAGAGCTCTCCACGTGCCTTGGGCCCAAGAAAATTACCTTGGCCTTTGAAAAAGTATTAATATAAGAGGATCTTGCGAAGCCTCAACACATGTCTCTTCAACACACTTTGATATGGTGCCCAAAAGTGGAGACCCTAAACAAGCGTGAGCTCACCACGTGTCTCATCTCGATAAAAAATTGTTGAAAGAGTTTAAGGACCAGCGGAAGGTGCCACATGCCTAGGGTCTAAGAAAGTCTCCTCGGCCATTGAAAAGTCTAAGTATGGGTAGGGCCTAGTGGAATATTCACGTGTCTCATCGACGCTTTTTGGTATGAAGCTCAAAAGAAGGACTCTCAAACAAGTGCGGGCCTTCCACGTGTCTAGGGTCTGACAAAGTTACACCGAACACTTGAAAAATTCTAAGTATGGGAAGATCCAAGTGGAAACCTCCACGTGTCCCTTTGGTGCTCTTTCAAAAGTAAAGTTTAGGGGCAGTCCCCAAATAGGCATGGGCCCTCCACGTGTCCCAGGCCTTAGAAAGTTGCTTGAGAAGTCTAAGTATAGAGAGGAGCTAGTGGAAGCCTCCACATGTCTCCTTGGTGCAACTGTAAAGGTAGGACCCAAAGGTGGATCCTCAAATGAGCACATGCCCTCCACGTGTCCATGGTCTAACAAAGTTTTGCATCGAACTTGAAGAAAAGGCTAAGTATGGGTAGGGCGTGAAAACTCCACGTGTCTCCTTGGCACAACTCCAAAGGTCAAACCGAGAGGTGAATCCTCAAATGAGCGCAAGCCCTCCATGTGGAAAATATTTGAGTTGAAAGTGGGCCAAAAAACTTCAAAATGCTCTACTACCCACCTCTCTGACTTCCAACTTTTGATGTGGGCCCCATCGAGTCACAACTCACTTTTATACCTTTACATCATTTGAAAATAGAGCTTAAAAAATCCAAAGTGCTCCACCACCCGCACTTCCCCACTTTGACTTTTCAAATGCTTGACTCAAACATGTGACATCACTCTTTGTCCCCTACTGGGGTTGTGGATCAATTTATAACTTTTCTCCTTTTTCACAAAAAGGAAAAAATCTTCAAAATGTTCCAATGATCCACCTCTCCACCTTTGTCTTGAAAAATGGCCACGTGTCCATCTTCGGGGTCAAAGTAAGAATTTTTCCCTACCACTTCATGTTTGTTGAATAACCAATTAGATACTATCGGGGCCATGGGGCCAATTTGGTATTTTTACAAATGTGACAAAAGTGACAAGTTTCACCAAAAAGACCCACCAGGGCCACATCCAATCAAAAAGGACCATGTTTCCATGGATGTTGGGACAAAAATTGACAGGGAAAACATGACTGTGGAAAAATAGAAGGAAGGGAAACCCTAATTCACGCCCAAATTACAAATTCTTTCTCATGGATAGAGAAATGAAAAACAATATTTGGACTCAATGTGATCCTCGACCAAAGGAAAGGACTGACCATGGAAACCAAATGAAGGAAAATATTTCACGCATCAATACAGGGAGACAAAGAAAACTTCAAACCATGTGGATTGAGATGTTTTGAACAAATAGGGTGAAATTAAATTGAGCACCAACATCGGCTCCGACTCGGGATGGGCACTCCTGAGTGCCGCAAGAACAACATACTAGACCATGTGCCAAAAATCCATTGGGAAATGGAGTCAAAACAAGCTTGCAGAGTAGAAAGATAATAACCAAACCTCCCAAGATCAACCGAGAAACCAACAAAACTGGTCACCAGGGACCAGACAAACCAAAATAGAAAAACACGAAAATAGAATGAAAAAAAAGACTATACACTATACAATGATGTGCACCCTTGATTCAGAGAAAACAATCAAGGAAAATTTTCAAGTGCCTTCGATTTTGATATGACCATGCTAAGAAGTTTTGATACATCTTTAACAACTTGGTCATATGATTGTTTCTCTTTTCCATCCAAGTTGCTATCTGACCACATTTTTAGGCTTATCCTTTGTGCCTAGGTCAAGTTTTTCAACATCTCTCGAGGCTGCATCAAACATCAAAGTCCCAGAAAATCAACCTACTCAGGATATCTGCATTGATCAATTTCATACTCCTTGAAAACAACATAGCTCATAGAGTTATCAACATCAATGTCTATGTGCAATACTTCATAAGAAGCATTTTGGGGTCCTCAATGAGATATAACATTTTATTTTCACCATATAACTTCACAAGGCTTCCCTCAATTGGTATGGTTACATAAGACATGTCCATTTGCACACTTCCACCCACACTAGCTGCCCACTTTCTGGATAATAACATCCCCCATTTAGTAGGACAATCCATAATGACCACATTCAAGGTTAAGTACTTGCCTAGATACACTTCCAATTACACTACTAAACCCTTGACACATCCAACTACTGGCACCTCTCTTGAATCCATGGTAGTACATTTCCCATAAGCTATTATTACTTTGATATTTAACTCATTCATGACCTCAAGAGGCATTACATTACATGAGGCTCTGAATCAAACATGCAGTTATGTAACAACCTATCCTTAATAATCAAAGTAGTAAAAATGGATCCACATTCAGCTGAGACTCAACCAAAGAAGTTCCCAAATAAACCTCAGGTGGTTCACCCAATTCCTCCAATGCTTGTGGTTTTTCTAATTCTACAATGGTAGGAGGAACCTCTACATTGTTTACATTTTTACCCTGGGTGACCTTTTCTTCCTTAAGCCCCAAATACTCAAACACCCTCTTCTTATGCTCAGGATTCTAAGCAATTCAACAATAGGAATAATAATCTTGATCTGACTCAAGATTTGGGCTATGTCACAAGGAACATATTTGGGTAAGGTAGTATTAGGAGGAAGGTTTACAAATTCATCTGATGGCATGGGATTTTTCACAGTCTGAGCATGGGGAGGAACACAAGTTTTATTTGGGGTGACAAAGCCTTTTCTAGATGCATCTTTTTTAGGGGTTTCCTTAGGGATACTGGTAAGAACTAGAATTTTTGGTTTGGCTACCCTACCCCTTTGAAACCTTACTCTTAGTATTATATTATTTTTCTTGGGAAACTACTGCATTCATTAACAATTGTCTGTCCTCTTCTGAAGGAATTCCTCCATCATACTTTTTAATCATCAATGCCCTCAAGTATTCAAAATCATTATTGGGAAAATCAAAATCTTGTACCATATCAATTTCAAAAGTATTAGTGGGAGGAAGAGGTAATACCCGGTGGATGCAATCCCAGAATCTTTCAATAGTTCTGGCACTTATCAGCTCAGTTGAGGTCACTCCCTACTGTGAACTTGTAGAGCACTCCATCATGCATGCATCATCATCTATCTCATCATCATCAACTTCTTCCTCAACTTCCTTTGTCTTCTTCATCACATGGGAATGTGGCAAGAAACAACTATCACACCACTCATATTCATGACCTCTTCAACAACAACAACTCTAGAGCTAAAGGATTAGGAACCATTCTATTTTCCCGGGGTTGGGGCTATCTATTTCCTGATCCCATGGGTCCCTTTCCTCTGTCATCTAATCTATGATCACCTCTGGGATGATTTCAAATCTCTCTTGACCTTGTGGCTTGTGCTAACCTTGGGAACTTTGTCCTATCCCTTTTTCTTCTCTGGCAATTTTATAGGATATTTCTTTAACTACTCTAGCCAAATTTTTTACAACCTCTTCTAGATCCACAACTTTGCTTGATTGAGGTTTTTCAGGATTGATCAACTTAACACCTTCCCTCTTAGGAGGCTTTCCAACTACTTTGATGTTATTCTCTATTTGTAAGGCCATGGTGAAAGCCTACCTCAATGTTCCTGGGTTCTTATCTCTCAAGTAATAAGCAACCTTTTATCAAAAGCATCAGAATATTTTATCAAACAAGAAACATCACTTGGCCTTAGGATTACAGGTAGCCTATTCAAGGTCTTATTAAACCTAGTATTGAAGTCATGAACAAATTCATTAGGATTCTTCTTTATATTTTCAAATTCAACAAAAGAAACCTCGGGATCTATCTTATCCCCATATTGCAATCTAAAAGCATTTTTCATTTCTATCCATGAATCTATTGAGTTATCTGGAAAAGACTTATACTAGTCATGTGCATCCTCCTCAAGAGTATGAATAAACAATTTTATATACACATCCTCAAATTCAATCTCAAAGTCTTCCATCATATTGAAAAAAGTTTTAAATGTTGATCACCAGTGATAACATTATTCCCTTGAAATTTAGGCAATCTATTTCTAACATCTTGTGGCACTATATTTGGATATCCAGCCATACCTCTAAAATTTATAGGACCAAAAGTATTCACAACAAAAGGAGGTCTGGGTGGAGGCTGGGCCATACTATTTTGAGGAGGTGATCTTACAAGAGATACAAAATGATGAGGGACAAGGGTCTTTGGAACACATGAGAGTATAATTTTCAAAATGAATGTCCTCTAAAGACTCTGTTTCATGGAAAACCCTATCAAAATTTGGAAAATATAGGGATAAACCAAAGAGAAGCACACTTATCGAGACAAAATGAAGGCCCTTGTCTAGTTGGAGAATTTAGATCTATATGAAGATTACCTGATTTAGAATCACTTGAAGAAGAATGGTAATCCTCAACCACACGGTTGATCACTTTTCATAATGGATAACTCTTTTCT